>RJWH01008319.1:0-31663 GCA_004363575.1 Solenodon paradoxus
AGACTCTGAGGTGTGGCACTCTGACCCGCAAACATTTTCTGGTTTTAACGTCAGTGCATCCTCTCCGGCAACTCTGAACTTTCCCCTCCTAAATCAGGTTTTCTTTTTCCAGAAGAAAGAGCAAGGGAAGGAAGGGCCCAGGGCTGGAGTGGTGACTTGTGTGGATGACAGTGGGTCCACACAGAAGTGTAAGCCCACCAGGTGAATAACCTGCTCTGAAACTGAAAATGAACATAATTGTATTTTACATTTGTCAAGTTGAAGACAAACATTTTCTAACATTAAAGACTTACAATTGCTGAGTCAACGTTTCAAATAAAGAGCTCAGCTGGGGCTGAAACGCAGGAAGCATCAGCGCTGAGCAGCTTCCCCAGCTCCTCTGATGGCGCAGCATGAGCAGGCAGCAGCCAAAACGCACTTGACTTTCACCTTGAAAAACCTCAGCTCTGCTCAACGCCTTTCACGGCTGAGTCTAGTCAACAGGACTGTCTATACGAGTCTGGTTCCCAAATTCCATCCAGGTGACATCTCTGTTCCCAGTCCAGGTTTAGGAAAACGTCCTTTACCAGCTGTGGCGACTCCCACTGCACATACAGTTCTCCAAGATAACAAACTCGTATTTTGAAAGGTTTTATTCATCTACATTGGATGGTAGACTTTCCTCAGCTTTGCATCTACAGTGTGAGTGTGCAGACTACTTCACTCATGAGCACTGCGGGTGAGATTTAGGGTCACAGCAGAAAGCTACAAGCTTCCCAGGCACTGTGTAAGGGGCTTGGCTCAGCTGGGAGGACAGAAAGGACCAGGGGTGACTGGCTCCCCAGACTCCCTCACACACGTGTGCTTAGTGGCGTTCTCCTACACCAGCGTGTGGGCCATGTGGAACCTTTCTGCCATCACACATAAAGACAGACACCATGAATGAACAAACCTCAAATCAGCATCAGAAATGAGGAAAAGTTAATACTCACACACACACACACACACAAATATGCAAAATATGCAATGTTTTATAAGCTACATGCTTTTAAATAAAAAAGTTGGCAACAGATACGGGTTTTTTTGCAATTATTACAAGTATTTATTACAAGCAGATTGCTTTTCCCATGTTAAAAAGAAAACACCCGAATGGGTAACATTCAGTGAATGGAAATTGCGTCAAGCCAATTTTCAAGTCCTTATCAATTAACATAGCAATAAAGGAAAAGACATCTTGGAACTTAAAGCAGGGAAACATACACAATTTAGATGGGGAAAGAAGAAAAAAAACCAACTAAAATGAAGTCAGAATGATCCTTTACATTTTACAGTCTTTAATTAAGCACATAAAACTGTACTATTTAATATATTTCTCCATGAACTTTTTGTGAAATTCAGACCTCAGAGTATCATTTACAAATCTCTTGTCTTTCTTCTGATCATCGACCCCCTTTGCACAGTTCTTGAACACAACGTCATCATCCCACCTGAGGGAAAACAAGAAAACAGAACATGCTCATGAAAGGTGAGTCAGGAGACAAGATCTTGGTGAAAAGCTGAGTCATTATGTAGAAATGTGCTCAATGTGTACATCATTCGATGCAGCATTACACCCACAGTGATGCTAATAGGCTGGGCTCTCGCTTTATTACAGTGGGAAGAGCAATTTCAAACACTACTTCTCCACTATAAAGCTTCTGGGTTACAAAGCAGAAATATGTAATATTTTAACTGCGCATATATTTAATGTTTTGAAGTGTAAAACCAAGAGGCAGTACCTAATACTGTTTTCTTTCATCCTTCCATTATTCTAAAATCTGAGATGAGTATTAGCGTAAAGTGGGATTTTAGAAGCTTACAAAGAAAGTACTGTTCCATAAAACCAAAAAACTCACAGCCTGTACATAGTCAACCCACTGCTGTATGGTACCTTCTTTTAACTTTGAAGTTAGCCTGAGGCTGGGATGGGCCTGTGAGATTAAGGAGGGGGTTTCCACTCAGAATGTTCTCCATGCGAATCCTCTCTTCTTCAGCTTTTTGTTCTTGCTCCTGTCAATAACAATAGATGATTTGTATTTATTTACATCAACTCTGGAGTCAATCTTCTTATGTGAATCATATTTGAAAAGACTTAGGATTTTATGAGGGTGATGGAATGAGCATCAAGTCAGTGTTATTTTTAGGACTTACTGAAAAAGTATTTTGGCATTTTTATTATAAATATTTCTGCCTGCCATATTTCATTAGTCTTTTCTAACTGAAATCCTGAGATATATATTTAAATCTATTTTCTTTCTTGATGTACATACAAAATTTGAGTACACCAATAAATATTCTAATTTAACATATAAGTGAACATCAAAAAGATACATTTAGCAAATTATCTCCATCTTTAAAGAAGGATTATACATAACTATGATTAAAAATAATTTTGGCACACCCTGGTTTATTAGTTGCTAAGCCCATGGACTTCGGCTGGCACAGTCCACAATATATCACAATAACCTGGGTTTATGACCAGGTGCCAGGGGAACCATGAAGATAAAGAACTAAATCATTAAATAAATGCTGCTTTTTACCTGCCTGTCTACTTACCTTCATTCCTGCCTGCACTTTTCCTTATCAAAAACAAAAAACAAAAACAACAAATAAATAAATAAATAGTACTTGAAATACTAGCCAATGTAAATCTGCATCTCCTATTGGTGACAAGTTAATATTAACCAAGAAGCATCCTAAAGCAAGACAACCTATTATAGAAAAAAATTACACTTAATTAACATGCACTTCTATTAATTTACTTAAAGATTCTTTTGTTTTTATGATTGTTACTTTCTGTTTATACCTCTCATGCATCATCAGTTACAAACTTGTCTTCATTTTCTAATCTCTTTAAACTTAAATCAGTTTCATTCTTAGAATAAGGAATAAAAATGTCTAAAAATATTCTTACTCATAGCTTCTAGATCTACCTGATTCTATACTATTTTAAACTAAAGATAAATCCAATTTTGCTGTGTTCTGGGCGTGACAGAAAATGACTTAACAGATCCAGGAACAAGAGACTTTCTGGAAGTTCACTTAAAATGAACCTGTATTAAACCACTTACAGAAATAATCTGATTTTCTATACAAGTTAATGATACTTCATTTTAATATGAACAATGATCTGATTTTTATGAGGTCAACTAACTGGGAGATGAGAAGATGCTGTTTTCAGGGAAGTCAGAAAATTCTTTTAGGTCACCACTCAGACCTTAACCAAGTCAGGAATATCTATCATAGATTAAGGACATACAGCTTTTCTGAAAACTGTACTTGCTTTTAACAAATGTTGAAAGAAAGAAGACATTTCTCTGAGACGAAAGAAGCGAGCAGCTCCAACACACCACCTGCAAACCTTTAGCAGCGTGTGTGCTGCCAATCCTGGCCAGTGCTTGTTAGAATTATTTCCTTTACAGAGCAGCGGGTGGACAAGGCACTGGCTCCACAACCAAGTACCTCGTCCAACATGCTTCACGAACGGCTACGTGCTGCATGGCCGGGGGTCAAAGCCGAAACACCCTGCTTTTGTAAGGAGGCTCTGCTGGAGCAGGGGGACCCCGACTTCTGCGCGACTTACTGCTGTGCTACAGCAGCCAAGGAGACTCGCTGCAAACACCACATGGCTGTGGCCTAGGACATTTACCACCTGCTCCTTCGTGGTGGGTCTCCCAGCTGGAATACAGTTAAGACTGATTTGAAAATGTTACTTTGGGACAACTCAAAAATCAGGCACTAGAAAGCCAGGGAAAATTAAAAAACAAAACAAAACAAAACAACCCTATGGTTCAAGCCCAAGAAACACCAACATATTTCTGTATAAAAAGATTAGATGAACCTCACAAAACCACAAGATTTTCTGTCTTGCAATATTTATCCTTCCTAAGGGTCAACCAAAGGCACTTAAGTTGCAGGTCTTTTTATTTATATATGCAGAGCTGCTAGGCAAGGCGAAAGAATTCAGAATAAAACAGATGCCCTCCAGTGGTATGCAAGAAATATTAGAAATGTTCTTAGAATTCTGATTTCTAGGTATGTCCTGGTGGAGTAGTGGTTAGGTCAATCGTCTCTGAAAGAACACAGGCCACATACTCCAGGATCCTGGGAAAAAAACAGTGTAAACAACTGAATAAAACAAAAATGTTTCTTCCTCTTCTCTTCCTGACTACTCACCTTCACTCCTGCCTACACCTTTCCTTTAAGAAAACGAATTCTTGGATTTCTAAAATTTATAAGCTATTATAGGAATCATGTTATCTTATGCCAAATTCTGAGAATTTGACATTAAAATATTTCTCTTCTTCCAATCTGAATTCCAGCAGTCTTCATCGCCTACCCAAATTCCTCTTTTCTGACCCCTCCCTTAGGCCTCTGACCCCCAAGACCTGCATTAACCTACATCAGCCCTCTCCCCAAGTCTTTCTGTTTTTAACATTGGTTCAGCTGAAATCTTACAGTCCATAAAAAGAACTAGGTTGTTCTGTTTCCAGATGAAGTCGACATCTCTGCTTGAGTGTCTCTCATGTCAAATTTAACATGTTCCAAACAGAACTCATCAACAAAGAGAATTTTTCTCTCTGCCTAAGGGCCATCCTTCTACATTAGCTCTATTAGTACATGGCACCCACTTCTACCCAGAAACTGGGTGCCATCTTTGCTGTTACATATAACCAGTCACTTTATCTCATCAATGCTATCTCCTTGACAGAATCTATTAACATCTTTTTACTTCTCTCAACTCCAAATCCTATTATCCAAGACTCTTATAATTGCAGGTGGGGATTACTAGACTGTTGTCAGTTTTTCCCAACGCACCCTTCATCAACAAAATGAAAAGGGAACCTATAAAATGGGAGGAAAAAATCTGTAAGTCATGTATCTGATAAAGGGCTAATAGCCTATGTATAAAACTTCCATACAACAGCAAAATATTTTTAATTCAATTAAATTCAGCAGATCTTAACAGTTTTCCAAAGATGACAACTAACATGTACATGAAAAGATGCTCAGCATCACTAATTATCAAGGAAAAACAAATCAAAACAACAACAAATTATCACTTGACACCT
Organism: Solenodon paradoxus; assembly: GCA_004363575.1. NCBI lineage: Eukaryota > Metazoa > Chordata > Mammalia > Eulipotyphla > Solenodontidae > Solenodon > Solenodon paradoxus. Next base: position 5,091 of record RJWH01008319.1, read on the forward strand.
GACAGAATGGTCATCATCAAAAGGATGAGAAATAACAAATGTTAGAGAGGAGGTGGAGAGAAAGGAAACTTTGTACACTGTTGTGGGTGGGAGACATATGTTAGTACAGTTATTATGGAATCAGTAAGGAGGTATCTCAAAATATTACTAATAGAACTATCATATGATCAAAAACTCTGCTTCTGAGAATCTAGAAAAACGAACACTAATTTAAAGACACATGTTCACTGCAGCACTATTTAGCACTATTTGCCAAGGAAAGCAACCTCAGGGTCCATCACTGGATGAAAGGATAAAGAAAATGACTGACACGCACAGACACACACACACACACACACACACACACAGACACAAACACATTAGCATGAAGGAAGGGCTTTTGCCGTCAACCTGGCCCCTGGTTGTGCTGATTGCTGGACAATGCAGCTGCTTTGCCCCTCTGGGGACACAGACACACACACAAACACCTAAAACAAAACACCAAGCTCACAGAGAAGACAGACACTTCTGGTGAATGATAGAGGCAATGGCGGTGAGAAATGTGTGAAGAGGGTCAAAGGGTACAAATTTTCAGTTATAAATAAGTCACGGGGATGTCATATCCAGCAGGGGTGACTATAGTTAATAATACTGTGTTGCAAATCTGAAAATTACTAAGAGACATTAGAAATTCTTATCACAAGAAAGAAAATTATAAATATGCATGGTGAGTAATGTTAAACAGAGTCACTGTGGTGATCATTTTGCAATATATACAAATTTTACCTTCCTGGCCTGTTCTTCAGCTCTTTCTTTTTTAATTTTCTCTAGTTCTGCAAGAAGAGCTGCAGTATCATCATCATCACTCTCCTCTTCAAAATCTTCATCTTCATCTTCCTCCTAGAGAAGAATGGTAATGGTGCAGGAGATTGCAGAGAAAATGTACATTATTCACTTTTTCCATAAAAATTAGTTATCAAATCTTTGGGGCAGAATTAATTTTCCAACTGGGTAAATGTGATTAAATATGATTAAAATCAACAACCAAATAATAAAGTAAAACCCCACAAAAAAGCTTATGTATATTTACTAAGTCCTGATGTATTTTAGAGATTCCAACAGCAAATAATATAACAAAGTACCTTTGAAGTTCACATAGAATAAATTTACATAAGAAAACATTTCTAAAACCAAAAAAGGAATATTTTATACTCTTTATACTGATACATAATAAACAGTGCATCACTCTGACAGCCCAAATAATTTTATGTAGCTCAAAACAACCGTAAGCAAGAAAGAAAATCAAAAGTACAAAAAAAGGGTGCTAAAGTCTCAAGAAGTAATTTCAAATGAAATTTTTACTTAAACTGAATATATTTAATTCCCCTATAATTACTGAACTAATTATTTAATTCAACCTGTTAATTCTAGAACCAACTGCTGATATACATGCTTAATTAGATGCTACCTATCAAATCATGCAGATTTTTCAATGATGTGTAGAAAACGGCAAATTATAGACTGTAAGGTCCCACTAAGTTTAATGCTAATTAAAGTGCTAATCCTTAAAAAGAACCTGACACATAGATCAGATCCCTTCCTAAGCATATTGGTATCTCAAGTGGGAGGTTCCTGGGCTCAACTCTACGAGGTCCAGTATGAAAAGTGGCCTCTGGATGTGTATTAACACAGTACTCCAATCTCCAGGGTTTAACACAGGGAACTATTTTTTAGTTGATTATTTCCTTATTTGGTTCTCTAGAGACAAACTTGTTCTTTTAGATTAACTACAAAATAATACTTTGTTTCAAAATGTATTTTCCTATTGAAGTCAGGTCTATTATCTGACTAAAAGTAAGTAACAAATACAGGTCACTTTTTTAGCTAGAAGAACAAAGTATTTCAGGAAAATTGACAAGCAAATTACTATATGGAGAAGACAGGACGAGATAAAACATACATCTGTTAGAGGATCATCTGCATCAAGGTTGGCAGCAGGAATCTGGTCTAACCGAGGCTTCTTTGACACTGAAGAGGAGGTTGTATGTTCTGGGAAAAAAACAGACATTTGGCTTACTGAAACTAATACTACATTTCTTACAATATTTTAGGGACCTGGGACACAAAGATCTTAGATTATAAACATCAGGACAGCAGAGATCATAAACATACAGTGCAGGCAAATAAACCCTTGGCAAATGTTTGTTGAATCAATTAATAAAAGTACATATTAATATGGGAACTCCCTCAGGAAATTTAGGGAATAGCTTACACAGGATGGGAATATAAGAAACAGTGCTGCATATACTGATGCCTCTTGATCCCTTCTAATTGCCAGTAAGAAAAATGGGAGAACCTCACAGAACCCAGGAGGGCCTCAAAAAAGTCTGGTTGCTGGAAAATATCAAAAACTCTTTGATTTGATCTGAAACAAAGGCTAACCATCCCCAAATCACCCTGTTCCTTCTAATAGGGAAGCATTCAACCTCCTATCATTTAAGAAAAGGTAATAGTTCACACTAGTATTTAAAAGCAAGCAAACAAAAATATCAATCTGTTCCAATTACCACATGAAAGAAACACTGGCATCAACATAATTTTATGAGACAAATATCTGAGGTAGTGCTGGTACCCCGGGTTGGACGATCTCTATTTTTCTCCCGTGCGGCAGCTCTCTCTCTCTCTTCCAACTCCCTTCTGAAGTCACGGTTCCGAACCTCTTCAGGGGCATCCTGAGTGGTCTGTCTAAAGTAGAAATGAATCAGGGCAAAAACATTACCTAAAGACACAAAAAGCAACTCTCTTCTCTAGTCCCTTAGGCATTGAAAGGAAACCCGACAAGAGTATCACCCTAATCTGAAGGTGATTATGAGGCACCCTTGTGATGTCTTCAGTATTTCAAGATGCCCAAATAGAATATTTTCTGATAACAAGGCTGTAGATTGATTAAAATGTCTTCACATTTTGTTCAGGGCTCATTATAGTAAAACCTTTTTTTTTAAAGGAAAGGTTCAGGAAAAGAAAGGAGAAGGCATTTTTATTTATTTTATTTAGCTGTTCATCCTGGTTACTTCCCCCAGCTCTAGGATGTGAAACTAGGTACCTGGGATGTATGCAGATGTATATGGTGCAAGACGGTAACACTTTCAACCTCACACTGTTTAATGCTGACGGCACATGGTACATGGTCCCTCCAAGATAATATTTTCATTTTTGTTTCCATCTACATGTAGAAATTCCTGACTAATATAAATTTCTGCTTAAGGAATTATCTGGCAGTATTTTATAATCAAAAAGCATAATTTTAGTACTGAATACTGTATTGCATTCTCCTTCTGTAAAAACATATAACTTAGAGATATAACCCCAAACGCTCTGTCCCATGACCATGTTGTTTAATGAATTGGTCTTGCTTTGTAACAAGAAAAAAAAAAGTTTTTACCTATATTTTATCTTTGTATGAGAAGGTAGGTCTCTACTTGAATACTGCTTTGAGAGTTGGCTCAAATCACCTTCTCCTTTTCCTCTCCCACCTCTTGCAGGTTCAAAAGTTGGTCTTGCTGCTGTTGTCATCTTTTATGCTTTGAAGAAAAATAGTATCAAGTTATTTCCAACATAAGCTCTCGTTTTATAAAGTAGGAATCAAGAACCGTTCCCAAAAAATAATTTCACAAACTCATTACCCACAATTCACTTAAGTAATCTCAAACAAAAGTTCTCAAGGTCAAGGAAACAAAAGGAGGCTCATGGTATAGAAACAATACAGTTTCTTAAGCAGCTCTTAGTGAAAAATTTCTGTCATTAAGATTTGCATTTGTGAGGCATGTTCAATATCTTAAAATGAGTATCGTTCTGAAAACAAAAGAAATACTAATAAAATGTTTATATTAAAAAGAAAACTGAGTTTGTGATCTTCCAGCTCTGAGGCCTTGGGCAAGTCACCTGGTGTTACACAGGATTATCCTAAAATTCAGGCAACTTGACATGTCAAAGTCTTGTAAAATACAGTACTGCCAAGAACGAGTTTTAAAAATTCTCACATCAATCTTATTCCACTAGCCTTCCAAAGGTTTGCCTTTTATCTAAATGGCAAGTAACTGACTATAAGCCAGTAACTACAAAAACCAAAAATAATGTCTTAAAAAATCACTGACAAAATGACTTAGTGTCCCAGAGAAAGTACCAAATGTTCATGGCCGTTACATGGGCAAAATCCTCAAACAGCTTTTTGTTGATCCTAGTTTCTCTTACAGCAGCCATGATACTTTACATCAGGTCTATTATGTGTTAAAATTTAAGAGACGCTCAAAAGACAGGAACCTTGTCCCCAAAAGATTCTGATAATCACAAATTAAAGTCCCTTTACGCACTTTTAATTATGAGCACCTGGCAGGTGGCTCTGCTAGAACCCCGTTCGTTCGGAGAAGCAAGTGCATGGGGAACGAGTGCACTCGGTTTTTCAGAAAAGGCAAGGCAAAGCGTATCCAAAGGCTGAAACACAGCGTTCCCCGCCGCCTCGCTTCCAAGGTCCCAACTGCACCTCCAGGCTGCGGGCCTTCACCAACTCGCCGACTCCTCAGCCGCCGGCCCCCGCAGCGCTCGGGCTACAGCGCTGATCTCCGCCGCTCTCTCTCGCCCCTTGGAAGCGGGGACAATCTGTTTCCCCACCGCCGCACACAGTGGCCGACGAATGGAGCCACAAGCTCACAGCGCTCACAGAGTCCGTTGCGACTCGACTCCCAGAAACCCCTGCGCCTCGAATCAAAGCCTGTGACCCGGAAGGAAAAGCCGAGCTCTTTAGCCGCCCTTAAGAGGCGACCAATGGGCAGAGGCCATGGCGGAAGTGGGTGTGGCGGCATTGGGGGCGGGGTCAAACGGCCCTGGGGGCGGGCGTTTGAAATCGGCTTTTTGGACCTGTACTTTCTGTCTTTGCTCCCTCATCGCCTAGAATCGATGTCCGTTCCTTCTCCTCCCGCGGCCCTTCTCAGACTTACGGGCTCCGGGCCCGCGTCCCCAGCCAGCGAGTGCCTCACCCCTACCCCCCGCCGCTGCCTCGACTGACCGCCTCCCGGCGCCCGAACCGCGGATGGGACGTGGAACAGAGAGCATGTGCGGGCCAGCAGTGCGTTTCACACAGGTGCCACCCTGCGCAGGACTCGTCTGCCAGGCCCAGGTTGTACGACTGCCGACACCCCCGCTTGCTAAACGGCCGAGGCTCTGGGGAGGGAGAGATGGATACCTGGGTGTTTAGAACGGGGCCCAGTCGTCGGGAGCAGGGGTGCAGCTGCGTAAAGAGGCTCACGCTGCGCTAGTCAGGTACCGAGGCCTAGGACTGGGGTTACCACCCACCCGGGACGGGAGTCACCAGGCAGCCACCCACGGATAGGGGGGATCAACACCCACCCAGCACAAGGGGGTCATCAATCACTCACGGACTGGGACGTCACCACTCACAGGGAAAGGAGTCACCACCCACCCACCGACGGGGCTTGGGAGATGTCACCATCCACTCAGGATAGGGAGAAATCGTACATTACCCTCCTCCTCCAAAGCACTGCACTGGGGATCTTGTGTTAAGTTCATCCCCTTATTGCATCAAATGGTCCTTGGCCGCAGTAGATGCTCATGTGTTCAGTGAAAACTCAATTCCCCAAACTTAGTTTCACATGGAAAGAGCTCATAAAATTGAACAAGCTTTTATTAACCCCCAGAACTTCCTTTGAAACTTTTAAATGGAAAAAAAGCATATACCGAAAAAGCCCTTTCCCCCAGAATCTTGATTTTTTTTCCAAAAGTTATTCCTCCTCTAGTCTTACATAGCTCAGTAAAGGTCATGACCTTTGATTACTCAAAGTAAAACCCCAAGGCTACTCCTTAAACTTTCCTTTTCCTTCATTCTTCACATTCTGTCTTGCCAATACTACTTTGAAAATACACCCAAAATGTCATAACGCTGCCACTATCCTAGTGGAAGTGGCCATCATTTCCACTTCGCTGTAATTGCCCCAATGAATCTTTCTGCTTCCACTTTTGTTTTGATAGAGAAGTGAATGCTCCTCTAAAATTATTAACCAGGTGGTGGTAACTATTCTGCATAAAAATCCATTGTACTTAAAATTAAAAAAATCAGTTTTTTTAATATGACCTGAGGCCCGATGGTGTCTGGCTTCTACCTGCCTCCCAGATTCACTTCTGATCAGTTTCTGACTATGCTGTCACTGACTGGGCATTGTTTCACAGATTTCTTCCTACTAGCTTTTCTCTTGACTTCCTGTAACTTTATTATCATCCTTCAAGTCTTAGTTCAGTGTCAGCTCCTCGGTGAGGTTTTCCCTGATAGCTATATATTTGTGTTCCCTCCAATACACAGATCACAACACCATGTTGTGTTTTTTCAGGATTCTAACCACTACTTAAATTTATTGTGTCCTGGTTTATTTCTTGCCTTCTTCTGGTTTGAGAGGCAGCATAGCAAAGTCATTAAGAGAAAGGGACCTATAACCTGATATCTTGGTTCTAAGTCTTAGTTCTACCATTCCTAACTTGTAACCCTAGGCAAGTTAATTACCCTTACTGTACCCTCAGTTTCCTCATGTAGCAAATGGAGATGATTCTAGTTTCTACCTCAATGCTATTGCAAGAATTAAGTGAATCAATACTTGTGAAGTGCTTAAAACTGTCTCAGTAAACAGTTACTTGCTAAATGTTAGCTATAGTATGATTAATGTTGTTTTTATTATTGTCTATCTTCCTGTATTAGAACATAAGTTCCAGGAAAGCAGGAACCTTGTCTCTCTTGTTCACTGGTGTGTCCTCTGCATATAGAACAGTGCCTGGCACATAATAGGTGCTGAGTAAGTATTTGTTGAATGAATGAATGACTGATGCAGTATGAAGTAGAAAAATGAAATAACAATGGCAAGGTGGTAACACTTACAGAAAATACCCCCGGTTTTTATGTTCCAATGGTCCTAGTGAATTTCCCAGGTTCATTTAACTTCTAGCCCACCAACCAATATTTTGATCATTGACTGATTAAATAACTACTCCTGTAATTTCATTAACAGCAACAGACAATGTAATCAGTCCAAACATTAAAACTTTGAGTTAAATGATCTGAAATTATTAAAATAATAAAAAAACTAAAAATTTATTAGGTGATTTTTAAAGTACTAATAAGAAAATGAAACAAACTTGATTTAAACTGTTTGAATGTATTAGAAAAAGAAGCAAAGTAAATTTACTAAACACTTAAAATTCACCCTTTGAAAGTGTGAGAAAGAGAAACTAAAAGTAAATATACTAAAAACTTAAAATTTACCCTATCAGCTATTCTCATTTTAAACTATTACCATAATATCACGTTGGACCTTTAATTCTTCCTACCAATCCTCTTATATTTCTCATTTATTTTCCTTCTTTGCAGTAGTGATTTCCCACATTTTCCTCTTTTCTCAAATCCGTGTGCATCTTACCCTTTCTTTCCTTATCCTCTCTCAGGAGCAGATTATTTTCTGACAAGGGTGTCCCCCACCCCATGCAGCAAACCTGCTGAACCTCCTATGACTAACTCACGCCAGTGCTGTCCTCGTCAGTGCAGGGGGTCCTCCTTGAGCTCTGGGTCCCTAGCACTGGCCTGTGCTGTGTGTCCTGTCTCTACAGTCTATGAAGCCCTCCCTTCAAACCATTCCTATCAATTTTAGAATTTGGAGTAGTATCTTAACCTTCATTTTAATATGATAAACATAGTATTTTAATTCTATATGAAAAAGAAGTTTTCTTTAGTAATCGTGACTGCAATGCTGACTAACCTTAGGGCAGAGTGTAATGTAGGAATTCAAACTTCAAAGCTTATGCAAGCACTGCCATTCTACAAGGGCAGGGATCTTTGCCTTGCCCAGTAATGTAGGACTAGCATCTCAAACGACCTGACCTCAACAACTGTCCTTAAACATTTTCCAAATGAGTGAATGAATAAGTGAGTGAGTTTTAACAGGAAAATAAATCACATTTTGATGTAAAAAGTTAACACCTTAATGCCATTTATATTTTAAAGGAGAAACGATAATTTATATTCTGCTAGTTTAAAATCCAGATTTCAAGTGAAGATACCACAAGTCTCAGAAAAATGGTGTCTGTTTCAGGAGAGATCTTGAAATGAAAATTAATGTGGTAACAGACTTCATATGTGCATCAGAGTTCTAATTCAACCAGTCCAACCTAGCTTCCTCCCCTTCCAGCTAAATCACTCCCTGAGTTAGTGCACCCTACAAAGTTATCAGCCCCAAAACACAAAAGTTTTGCTTGAAATGTTTCTTTCAGGTTTTTAATAAGAAAATGGAGGCGGAAAACCCATTGACCACAAGTCAGAAATTACATTTATAAATAACAGCACCTGCTTTCAAATGTTAGCCCCCAAATGACCAATTTGCTAATGTAAAAAGTGGGTACATTAATCTCCTTGGACAAATGAAAACAATTTAGAAAGTAAGCTGACTTTCTACCAACAAAATCCTGATTTTAAATGAAGATACTCTTGGGCTCAGAGAGATGATTTCCTGGAGATAGTCTCAAAGTCTACCAGTGGTCCAGGCTAGAGTCCCAGGTAGCATTATAAGGTGACTTCCTCTTACCTAATCTGAACATATGGTTACCTTCTTGCTGTCCAGTCCACTATTGCGAAAACAATTTTAAAAACCCTGTTAAAACCATTTAAAACTAAACTAAATAACAAAAAATAAAGGACTACAGAAAGATAAACCACAAACATTTTAAACAAAAAACTATGTAGCAAGGTTAATTACCACAAGTATTCTTTAAATACAGTAGCATTAACAAAGACTTTAATAGTATCATCTTACTGCATCATAAAGAAAAATCCACTAGGAAAATGTTGCAATCATGGACATATATATAACATGTATGACATGTAACTAATAGTCTGGAAAATTTAGAAACAAAGTAAAGGAAAAGCTGATAAATCCTCAATCTGGCGGCAGTGTTAACATAAGTTTCTCTCAGATCAAGCAGACAAATGAACAACATTGATGCATTCTGTGCACATATACACTTAGTACAATTATGTGTGCGTTATTATAGATGCATCTAAAATCCCTCATCCAAAATAACGTGAGAATACACATTCTTTTCAATTATCATTGAACGTTCACAAAATTAGTTGTAAAGCCCCCAAATAAATGTCAATAAATTCTTGTGTATTTCCTAAATGATAATGTTTAGTTTTTCCAGTTTAAGTGTTCAAAATGTTTATATAAATGAGTATTCTTTTGTGTTTTGCTTTTTTTCTTCTACTTAATATGTATTATGTGTAGCTGTGGTATACTAATATTTCATTGTGTAAAAATATGCACTGCAGTTTATTCTGATAACTTTCCAGTGTGGGGTATCACGCACACTGCCACCAGGACCATTCTTGTGAGAGTGTGCTGGGCCATGTGTTCCTTTAGACAAAGGATGAGTCCCCCTGCCGTAGTCTTACCAGATGCTGTATGATCCACCACGTCTTTATTTTTTCCAATGGGCGTATAGTGGTATCTCATGGAAGTCTTACATTGCGTTTCCTTGACTACAAATCACCTTTTATATGCTTATTGTCCATCCGTATTTCTTTTTTTGAGGTTTCTGCTCAAAGCTTTCAATTGAGTTGTCTTTGGGACCAATTTTCTGTTACTTATTTGTACTGCACATACTTTTTCTACTTAGCTTTTTGGAATATTTTGATATACAGACATCTCTAATATTAGGGTAGTAACTATCAGTGGGTTTTCTCTAACTTAGTACATGGTATTTCTTGATTAAGAAATTCTTCCCTACTTTGAGGTCCTGTTGATATTCTCAGATACTCTGCAGGTTTTGTAGTCAGGCATTCCACAATTCCATCAAGAGCTCATTTCCTGCATAGTGTGATAAGAAGATCTTGAAGGTTGATGGTCTTCCTTGTTCCTCTTTTATGAATGCTTTGCTATTCTTGGCCCTGCTCATTTCAACATAAAATGTTAAATGTCATATTCTACAAAAATACTTTGGGGATTTTGACTGGGAAAATGTTGAATCATTTTAAGAAGAACTGACATTCTTATAATTTTGAATCTTCAAATCTATTAACAGGCTATGTCTTTCCATTTATTTAGGTCTTTAATTTCCTCTAATAAGTTTGTACTAGTGTACTATTATCTTCACAGAAGTCTTGCAAGTTTTTGTTACTACTTAAATGCTACTCAAGTTTTAATGCTAGTGTAAATAACATTCTTTTTAAATTTGGACAGTTTAACTGTTGCATATACACAAATATAATAGATGTTTATATATTGCTATTAAATTCACAGCCCTTGTTAAACCTTTTTAATAAAATGTTTACTCATACACCTTTTGGATTTTTTACATATACAGTTACACCTATGAATAATGACAGCTTTGCTTCTTCTTTTCCAATCTTCTCCCTTTTTCCCTTGCTCTTATTTTGGCTGAGACATCCAAGACAATGTTGAATAAAAGAGACCACAGGCATCTTCCTTATCTAAAAGCTTTTAATTTTTCACTGTTAAATACAATGTTTATTGAAGGTTTTGGGCAGATACACTACTTTTTTAAGTATTAACTGACCTTTTTCTGGAATAAATCCATCCTGATCGTGAGGTATATATTGCAGAAATAAGCTTATTCCGCTTCTATTTAAAATTTTGCATCATATGCATAAGTGAGATTAGCCTATTATTTTCCTTTCTCACGGTGTCCTTGTTGGAAACTTGTATCATAAAATACATAAAATGTGTTGGGAAATATTCTTTTCCTGTCCTCTGGTAAAATTTCTCTAAGATTAGCATTAACTTCTTTGAATGTTTGGTGCAATTTGCTTGTGTGACCGTCTGGGCCTAGACTCCTGCTTCATTTTCCCTGATCATTATAGATAAATTCAGCTTCTGTTTCTCCTTGTGTCGATATTTATATGTTTTCCTAAGGATTTATTTCATCTGAATTTTACAATATGTTAGCTTAAAGTTGCTTATCATAGTATGGTTTCATGTCTACAGCAGCTGTAATGATGGCCTCTTCTCCATCCTGATACTGGGTATTTGTGCTTCTATTTTTGTTCTTCACCATTTTCACTAAGGGGGTTGTAACTTTTTTCAGGCTTCTTAAGAGGTGAACTGTTGGTTTTATTCATTCTTTGTAGTGTTTTCTTTAATCCTGGTCTTTAATTTTTCTTCTACTGTCTTCATTGTACTTTTTTGCACTTCCTGAGAGGGATGCTTAATTTTCCAACTTTCCCTCTTTTCTCAGTTAAGCCTGCAAATTTTTGTTACTGCTTATCCATATCCCACAAGATTGGAAATGTAGACTATCCATTTAGTTTAAGTATTTACTAGTTTCTAGTTTTTATTTCTGATTAAAGATTTGTTTAGAAGTGTGTTTTTTATTTTATAAGATTTGGGGGTGTTCTAGTTACCTTTTTCATGTTTATTTCTAACTTTATTCTTTTGGTGATCAGAGAACATTTTCTGTCTGCTTTAACCTTTTGACATTTGCTAAAACTTATTTATGGTTAGGTTTTTATCACCTTTTTTGTAAAATATCTAGAGTACATGAAACAAATTATATTTTGCAGTTTGGAAGTACAAAGTTCAATATAGGTGTATTATATCTGTTTTCAATTACTTGTTCAAATATTCTATATTGTTTTCTAACCAATCTATTAGAATTCTGATTTATGCTTCTCTTCTTCGGTCCTGACATTCTCAAAAGTATCTTATTAAAACATGAAATAAATGTAAAATTTCTACAAACTCAATCAACTGTCAACATTTTACTGGTGATCATATCTAATTAAGAAGATTTCCATCCCTGCCCAGCTTGAAAATATGAAGAGTAAAAACTTCAACTATTATAAAAAAAGAGATTTAATTTCTATATTTTTTCATAAAACAATGACCATCTACAAGAAAAACTAAAATAATAGAAAGTAAGTTTGAAAAGGGATATAAGATCAATAAATAATAGTAGGAAAAAAGTCATACTCAAAAAGTTTCTAAGGATATGTCTAAAGAAACAAATGATGGATAAAATTCTGACACTGGCATACAGGATCTAACTAAATGAAGACATATGGCATGTTCAAGAGTCCACCCCACATGTTTCTTTAAGTTCAATGTTACTTCAAATTAACAGGATTTTTATGGAGCTGAACAAATTTATTCTAAAATAATTACTGAAGTTTAACTCTAGCCAAATTAATTTTGACGCATTGGGACATGGGGATTTGCTTTACCAATTATCAATACGAAATGTAAAGCTACAGCAGTTAAAAAGTATATATAAAAGTAAAGGTATAGACAGGAATGAAAACAACTAGGCAGATAGGCAGGTAGAAAGAGGAGGAATAAATATTTTATTTTTATTTGTTCTCACTGGCTGTTTCCCACTGGATCCGGGACTCAAACCCAGGGGTATGTGGCTTCTTCAGAGGCAGTTGACCTGCTGCTTTACCAGGGTGCGCCAAAACAGTATACTTCTAGCCCAGAAGTGGGCGGGTAAATCAGTGGACTAGGATGAAGAACTTAAGATTTGCAGTTGTATTTGACAGTAGCGGAGGAGTTGAATTCTGAGGAAAGCACTGTAAGTTCCTTTCTCCCAACAACGACACAACATTCTAAATCAGTGGAAAAGATAAAAATGAAAAATTAAGAGAAGATAAGGTCTCAAGGAACAAAGGATTTGACAAAACATACAGAAACCATAGTCGAAAAGATTAATGTTTGCCAAGTTCAAAATGTACCAAATTTGTGATAGGTATTGCTTATGAGATTGAGGAGGAACAGTAGATGAGGATTTGGAATTTGGATCTGAAAAGGACTTCTGCACCTCATCTGAAATATTTATTCTATCTAAAGTATTTAAACAGGAGTAAGAGCCTTCTGATGTCTGTTCTCATCACTTAAATTACTTTGGAATCAGTCAGGGCAGCTAGGCAAAAAAAGAAAAAAAAGAAAAGAAAGAAATAGAAGATAACCAAATTGGAGAGGAAGAAATAAAACTTCCTTTTTTGACAGTTGACTTGGTTTTGTACATAGAAAATCTGAAGGAACTACTAAAAGAAAACAAACAAACCTAGAATAAATTCAGGATTGCAGGACACATCAGTATACAGAAACCAGTTGATTACAATGAGCAGTCTGATAAATAAAATAGAAAGTAGTATCACAGTAGTATCCAAAATAAAATAGAAAGTAATATCACAGTAGTATCCAAAAAGCTTAGGAGCAACTTTAACAAAAGTACAAGATTTCTCCACTGGAAACTCCAAAGCATTAAATTAATGAAGTGATTAAAAAATGGGATGACATTTTCATGTCTTTATATCAGAAGACTTAAGATTGTTAAGAAGACAGTATTCTCCAAATTGATCTACAGATTCAGTGCAATCCTTATAATTCCTGCTGACTTCCCCCCCCAGAAATTAAAATTTGATGCTAATATTGATATGGACACCAAAAGTAAGCAGAGTCGTTAAAATGATGTTGAAAAACAACAAAAACTGGAGGACTCCCACTTCCCCATTTCAAAACTTAGTACAAAGCTCTAATAAGACTTTGGGATAAAGATAGACTTAGCACAATGGAATAGAGTTGAGAGTCAAAATAAATCCTTACATCTGGATTTATTTCAAAAAAGTTTCAAGACAATTCAACAGTGAAAGAATAACCTTTCAACAAAGTTGCTGGAATAATGACTATTTGCATATAAAATAATACATTTGGGTCTTTACCGCAGCATACACAAAGTCAAAATCAAATATAGATCGAAATGTGAGCTTAAACTGTAAAACTTAGCAAACATCAGTGTATCTTTGTAACCTTGGACTGGGCAATAATTCTTAGATACAATGTCAAAAGCACAAGCAAAAAGTTGGTAGGTTAGACTTCATGAAAATTCAAAACTTGTACACTTCAAAACGCATAATCAAGAAAGTGAAATGATAACCCACAGACTGGAAGAAAATATTTGGATGTCGTCTGTGCAACACGGTAGTTGTAACAAGGACACAGACAGACTGCAACTCAATGAAAAGAAGACAGCTCAAAAACTGAGCAAAGGATTTGAACAGAAATGCCTTCAATAAAGATATGAATTGCCAAGAAAGATATGAAAAATGTTCAGCATCATTAGTCATTAAGAAAACACAAATCAAAAGCACAATGTGATACTACTTCATATCAAATAAGTACTATTTAAAAAACAAAACTGTTGGTGAGGATGTTGAAAAATTGCTGATAAAAATGTAGAATGTCTCAGGCACGCTGGAAACAGTGTAGCCATTCATCAAAATGTTAAACATAGAGCTACCATATGACCCAGCAATGCCACTCCTTGGTATTTACCCAAGAAAACTAAAAGCATATGTTCACACATAGACAACAATTTAACATTTCTATTTGCAATAACCAAAAGATGAAAACAACCCTAGTGTCATCCATAACAGTGGCATATTAAAAAGAAAAATATTGATGCATGCTGCTACATGGAGAACCCTCAAAACCAGCTGAGTGAAACAAAATGGACACAAAACCACATATTAAGCTTCAGTTTATAAGAATATCCCAGAATCGGCAAACATGGAGACAGAAAGTAGATGAGTGGTTGCCTGGAGCTGAAGATGGAAATGGGTTGTGACTGCAGATGACATGAGGTTTCTGTTTGGCGTGATGGGGATGTTCTAAGATTAGATTATGGAGATAGTTTAACAGCTCTGATTCTCCCCAAACCCACTGAATGGTATACTTATAATGGGTGACATTCTTCGTTGTGTAAATTACATATCAATAAAGTTCTTTTAAGAAACTACTTGATGCAAAATGACAAAATAATGAGATATCAATTCTAACTGGTTGGTATGCAGATTTTTGTTATACTATTTTCTAGTCTATTTTTAATGTTTGTCTAAAACAAAAGCTAAGACATCAGAAATTCCTGGGCCTCCATTCCAAATGGGATAGAGGCATCAATTTAGTTTTTTCATTACACTCTTATCATTAGATAGTGAAAGTTGTCCCCTCCCCATAGGAAGTAACATCCCTGTGGTAGCACTCTCAGTGAAGCCACAGTCAGATATAATAAGTACAATTTGTTAGTGCCTAATTCATAAACCAAGAATAACAAGACATGAGGAAAGCATTTCATTCCATCTAAAAGACCAAAACATCCTGGAAGGTTGAATTCAGAGGGAGCAGGTACAATGAAGAGAGCAAGTGACTTTAAAAACAAAACAAAACACCATGATACTTACAGAGAAGTGAAAATCTGCAGCCATAGAATGCCAGAAATGTATTACAAAATGATTGCTTAGAGAACCAAAAGTATTTCTGGAAGGTTTAGCCAATAGTTTACAAGACATTAATCCTGCCGTAGTGATATTTCAGAAAATAATAACCTAAAAATACTGAGAGTAAAAGATTTCACAAAGGAACCAAAAAGCTCGTGGGGTTGGATTTCTAGAAGTTTAGAATTCAGTGGAGCAATCACTTCAGAATCCTGCAAGAAAATCATGAGGGTAGAATAAAGACATTTTCAGACATGCAAACTCTGGTAAAGAGTTGCTGTATTGGCACCCAATAACTTTAGAATTCTCTTTTTATACTTGAGTAAGTTCCTACATCAGGACCCCTCCAGGTTGAAGACAGAACTCGGTCACCAAGCATCTATTATAGTAAAACCTGGCTCAGGACCTAGGTGCTTTCAATCAGATGAGGCCCTGAGAGCCCTTAGTTGGAAGTGTGTGAACATGATTCTGCACAGGTGCTTCCTGGAGGAGGACGTGAGACAACTGGCACAGGCCCCAGTGGGGATAGTCCTTGCTTGGGGTCTTTGGTGTCTGACCCCAGGAAGTATTGGCACCACAACATTGTTTTCTGGATAACAGTGTTCTGGATGTGCAGTTTCCAGACTATTCCTGGTCCTCCCAGAGGTTCTGTGAGCGCCTTCATAGCTTCCACTGAAGCTTCTGAGGATGCTCCTGGTGGTGACCCCCACATGCAGTGAGCCAGGAAAGTCAGATGGGGATCAGGGAACCTGCCACCATAGACAGGGAAAAGGCACCCTGTTACCTAATAGATACAGGATGCAGGCCACCAACAACAGCCAGGTCCCATGAAGTCCAGGTTCAAGTAGCACATGGAAGGTTCCAGGAAGACTTTCTGAAAAGTCAAACCTGCTGTTTTACATACTTAGAAAAGATTTACACTACTGAAAATGAATCTAAAACTTAAAAAAATTAAATGAAATAAAAATGATTGTTAATTGCAGGATAATTTTTTTAAGTAGTGAACAGCTGTGCAAGCTTAGTAAAGCTACATGACTCAGATCATTACATGGTGAACATTCAGACTGGATATAACCAGAAATTTTACATAGCTGTTATGCCTGCCATCCCCACACCCCCAGATGTTCCTAGATAGTAGTCCACACCAGTTATTAGCTGGAGTCACAAAGGGGACAGCAAAAGTCACTGCTATATTCCTTCTCACATGCAGCTTGTCAAAAGAGAATGTCAGTTTTGGGGGCAGAAAGGTACAGATACCTTGGAGAGAGAAGGCAGAACAATGTAGGGGAGGGACTTATTTCCTTAGACAAGCGTCCGTGAGTGGTGAAGCTGGCTGTCAACATTCTAAACGGTGCCATCTCAACCATTGCACCAAATGAACGGCCTGGGGAAGGAGGGCTTATGACATGTACAGGAAGAACCCTCATGGAGGCCAGGGATTGGTAGAGATTAGTCAGGGTTCTAGCTTAGGAAAGAGGGAGAGGGAGGAACAGAGTCAAGGACGACACAGCCAAGAAGCTATTGAGAGAAAAATGGTTTAGCACCACCACTTACTGTGCTTTGTCCAAAACTCCACTACATGACAAAAACAGGATCTTTGTTTTCAGAAATAATGTTTACAAAAAGAAAATGTAGAGATAGAGGGTAGGAAAATTTAAAAATGAGTGGGTAACTATAAACTGATTTTATCAATCCTGGAAAGTTCCAGTGAGGAACACAAATGAACTGCTAATCAGCCTGTTAATCACACCCCTCACTCTCACATGAATAGACTGCTAAGGGTGGCCGACATTTGAGGAAAAAATTAAACCTGAAGGATAGAAACCAAAACAGAATAATGACAGATTTTGAAGATGCATACAATGGTGAGGGGAGGGTGTTCAAAAACCATTGCCATTTTAGTATTTTTAGAGATATAGAAGAAATAGACCAAGGAAACAAAAACAGGACAATTTTTTCAAAGGGAGCTTCTTAAATGCAAAAAAGCTGAGGGATCAGAAATGACACATTGAACATTGAAAATCTGATAGAAATAAAAAAGACAATAGCAAGATGTTTGGAAGAGAAAGATGAAGTTCAACTGAGCATGGTCATAAAGGGATAGGACATTGGGAAGAGAAAATATAAACCAGCTAGAAGTAAAGCTATAAAGTCAGAATGTGATTTTCAATTAATGTAAAAAGAGGAAAAAAATACCAGATAAGTTTTATCTACCTCTGAATGGAGAAGTAAATTTCCAAACATAAAAGCCATAAAAGAAATAACAGGAAAAGATAGACTCAACAATAGAAAACATTTAAATATAAGTCAAAAACTCTTTCAATGAAATATAAATGAAAGAAATGGCCAGCTGGGAAGGAACACCATAAACATATCTACCAAAGAGTTTAATATGTAAATTGTTCATGTGAATAATGTGTAAAATGCTCATATGCAGTATAAAAGAACATGTAAAATCAATAAGTAATACGTACGGTGTTCATGTAAGGTGTGAAAAACCACTGGGAGACTCAATTAGAGAACAATGGGCAGAGACTGAATAAATATACGTGATGAAATCCAAATGCTAATATTCATGAAAAAAAAAAGCTAACCTTAGTGGTGAGCCAAGAAAACGAAGTCAAAACTTGAGGTATACTTTTTCACTTACCAAACTAGTAAAGATTAGGAATGATGAGGGCAGGAATGAAGGTGAGTAGGAAGGCAGGTAGGAAGAACGAGTGAAAGAAGCGTTTTATTTTTATTTAGTTTTTCACACTGGTTGTTTGTCCCCTTTGGCCCCCCCTCCCCCCCCCCCCGCCCCCCTCAATAGAATGAATTCACAAAGTACAAAAGGGCTTTCATGCTGTCCTAATGTGGTCAAGCCATCTGGAGCAAGACCACGAGGGGGCTTCTGACCTCACTGCCCCCTCAGCTCCCCAGGTTCACACACACACACACACACACACCAGGGACACTTGGAGGAATTCTTTCATCCATCAAGTTTAAGAACCCAAGTGTTATCTTTTCATTGTTCTGATGAACAGAGCATGACTTTCCTTTAATTGTCAGAAACGTTGAGCCTCCTTAAGTAGTTTCTTTGTCACTGTGGATGCTGTGGAGCAGGATAACATGCAAACACCTGAAGCGACTGAAGCAACAGGTATTTATTCTCAGCTCATGCCTTGGGGTTGGACTGAATAAGGGGCAAGAAGTCTCCCGGGACAAAGAAGTGGTACCGAAAGTTCACTGTCACAGCATCTGCAAGCTCTGGGCAGTTCTGTTTTGAGCAGAGCTGCCCTTACAGAGTGTTTCCCTCTGGTGCTCAGTATCTGAAGACTAATAGATTTATATTAGGCAGAAATAAAGACATCTAAAGGAGAAAGAGGATTGATTCATACTAATCTAGTTGATGATCAGCCTCCAAGGGCCAAGGAGATGGAAAACCACGTTAGTATTAGGAGAAAGTATTAGAGAAAGCTATGACAGTACAAATTATCATTACAAAAATAACGTCTTTAAAGAGAGTGCATTATTGAACTCATCAACACAAATAGGAGATTTAAAGAGAAAGAAAAAGAGCTAAGAGATGAGACTTGAGCTTTGTGACCAATCTGTGTGCAGAAGTGGGACCCAGGAGAAGAGAGCGGGAAGAAGGTCAGTTCCTTGGAGGTCTTGATATCTTAGAAGAGGGGATTGCATGAATTGAATCAATGACATCAAGAAAAATGTAATTTTCAGCAGCATTGGGAGAAGGCAATCTGATGACTCGCAGAGATCCATTCAATGAAGGGGCAAAACCAGAGGATGAGAGATGTAAAGGACATGAATGTAAACTGTTCTTGACACCTTTGGCCCTGAAGGTAAGGTGAGAAAAGGACAAGCTTCTATCAGGAAAGAGGCTGCTGATTGATGATTTAAGACAAACAAAAATGATAATGATTATTTAATTGACATCAGTCCTGGATCAAATGAAGGCGATGATTTAAGAAGTTTAAATGGAAAGATTAGCTTTAGAGAGAAAAATGTCGGATCTTCCCCTGAGATAGAAGATCAGGGAGGAAGATGGGGTGTGACCCAGAGGAGAGAGGTTGCTTCGTGCCCTAGGTCCTTAAGTCTTTAATTAAAATATTTGGACCGCGCACTCTATGAAGTACCAAGGTCCTTTGGAAAATATGATGAAGACATTCCCAAAATGCTTTTATGTGGAAGATGAAACAAGGACCTTAGAGATAGAGAACATGAGCTATTGAGTTAAATATAAATTTCTGTTTCTTAATTCGATGGGGATATTCTGATAGTACCTTCATGGACCAGTTCTGAGGTTTGAATGAGAAACTAGAGGAAGTGGTTAATAAAGGGTGTGGCAAAAGAGAGTGCTACCTGAAGCGACTGACTTGCTGTTCTGAGCAAAGGTAGAAATGCTAAGTGCTGAAAGAGCACTATGATACAGAAGAAGAGGTCCTGCTTTGTTGGAGGCAATAAGGAAGAGAAGAGGTCAAGTTCATCTGCTTAGGAAGGGGTGGAATTAAGGACTGAAAAGGAAGGGAAATTTGAAAGAATATGGGGTGAAAGAGAAAGTTTGAAAATTTAATAACAAGAAGTAAAAGAATTTTAAGACATCAACAGACATTCAGTTGAAAAATGCCCCAAGTTAAAAAAAATCTGTCTCAAGCATTCCGTTCTTTCTAACTTACATTTCCTAGTGTTCTTACAGAATTCTTGAACCTCATGGAGACATGCAGCCCATGAGCCAAATACTCTCCTCTTCTACCCTCACCCACTATTCGCTTCCTTTCTGACCCAGCATAGACTTAATGGCACATCATTCTAATGACTTCCTTGTCCCTCCGACCAGTCCACCAACACTCTTGTTCCTCTCTGTCGACTTGACTAGAAAACCCCTAACCTCAATGGAGCCTCACTATTGCTTTCTTAGTACATTTTGAAAGCCCCTTCTTTTCAGGGAGAGAGTCTGTGATGCTGGACTGGTCCCTGTGGAACTGACCCCAGCTGTGCAAGGTGTGGGACAAATAGTACGAGGTCAGAGAGTATGAGCGAAGGAGACACACCAAGGCTGAGGTACGTGCTGTCGCCCCATTTCTTCAGCACCCTGTGTTCAGAGGGCTGCTGTCTACGCCTTGGGATCTGTTCTAGCTTTTGTTCCCTACTGCCATTCCTGCACAGAGGTCTTCTGTGACAGAAACTTTGTCAGGGAAGGGACATACAGACTGTGTGGGGAAGTCAAGCTGCCTGTTAGACTGGAATCTTACAGGCACTCTCTTGGGCTTCAGGGGCAGCTAAGGGCCTCACATCCTTTGGGGTGGATGCTCTGTAGCCACAGGAGGGAAGCCATTACAGCCTTTTCTCGACTTTCAGTGGGCCAAGTTCCCATAACCCGATATACGTCAGAAATACTGTAAGCAAAGGCATTTGATGCTCTTAGCCTACAGACACCAGAGCTATGAGGACACTGTGTCCCTAGAGAGCCTTCAGTCACCCAGTATCATGGGAGGGGACCACCACATATCTCTACTACGAAAAGATCAGACATCAAAATTCCAAATATGGTTTCTACTGAATGTGTACTGGTTTTATCGTAAAGTCACAAAATTCCAAGTCAAACCATCTGAATCAGGACCAACTGTGTTCGCCCAGGAAGCAGACACTTGTTCTTTGGCCATGGAGGGGTTGGGTTGGCCCAGTGCTGAGATGTTCTCAGTGAACAGTGAAGGGGTTTGGGAAAATGGGTCCTTCCCGATGCTCTATTCCCAGAACTCTAGATGCTTGTCTGAAAGACGAAGAGAGATGCTGTTTGATTGCCACCCGATCTTTAGTCGAAATTCACTGTGTCATTGCCCTCAAGGGTGAGCCAGGTTGTCATCTGTGCTCCCCCGCACCCCCCATTTTCAGTGGTAACTTCTAGAGATTGTTTCACCAGCTGTCACCCCCTTTTCGTGATTGGACATTCAAGTTAGAAAAGGAGAGGAGGGCTCAGATCCTCCCTAGCCCACCTTCCATAGATTAGATTGACCATATTTCCTTGAGACAAAAATGACACTGGGATGGCAAACACGGGATGGGTTATATGCTGGTAACTGAGGGGAGGGGAGGAGGCATAGCAATCTAAGCTGGAGCAGAACAGCCAGGTCATCAACAAGTAAGGACTATATGATGCCAGTTGGAGACCACGTAGTAATGACATATGGTCCATGGAACTTCATACAAACAGCCAGGGCTGGTGCAAAGAATTTTGGCACCTTAGGTAAAAACCACCCCTCTAAGAACTGCTCTAAATGTCCTGCCTAAACCACATGCTGCTTTAACCATCCCAGTGCCAGAAATGCCCAATAACCTCCACAGGGCCAGAGACAACCCCAACAGGCCCAGAGATAACCCCCATAGTACTTAACTGCTGCTCGACCATGATGTGTGTTCTGTTCCCTTTGAAGAAACAGGTATGCTCAGGGTGGGGGAGAATCTTCTTCTCACTTGAGGCTCCTGTTTCCTCATAGGATGCGGGAACAGCAGTAGCCGCCGTCAGCACCAATAAGGACCGTCTTTAATCAGGCCAAAGGACAGCTGCTTTTGGACCCCTCCTCACAGACTGGGCCCAGGGCAAGTCAACTGTCCCTTTTGCCTTGTTTTAAAGACCCCTGGTTTATTTAAAATGGGACAAAATGACATGTATATTAAAATGACAGGACAGTCAGAAAATACGCAATTCGAAACAATAGTGAGATAGCACCTTGTACCTGAGAGACTGGCTCTTAACCAAAAGTCTGGAAACAACAAATGCTGGCGAGGAGGTGGAGAAAAGGGAACACTGTAGACTGTTGGTGGGAGTGCAAATTGGTGCAGCTCCTATGGAGAACAGTTTGGAAATTCCTCAAAGAGTTGAAGATGGAAATCCCATATGATCCCACCACCCTACTTCTGGGCAAAAACACTAATTCATAGAGATTTATGCACCCCCATGTTTATTACAGCCCTATTCACAACAGCTAAGAACTGGAAACTACCTAAGTGCCCAACATCAGATGAATGGATAAAGAAGGTGTGGTTTATATACACAAAGGAATACTACACAGCCCTTAGAAGAGATGAAACCCTGCCATTTGAATCACCATGAATGGATCTAGAGGGGATTATGCTAAGTGAAATCAGTCTAAAGCAGAAAGACAAATGTTAGATTACCTCACTCAAGTGGAATATGAATAGACAAAGGAACAGAGGAAACAACCAGCCCTTGAACACCTGCAGTAAACTAAGGTTACTAACAGGTAATGAAACAGGTTGTGGGGGAGGCAGTGGAGCCCACTGGACAATAGGGCATAACTCTGGTTGATTTGGTGGAGGGTGGGGTGTGTTGACATGTATCTGATGAACAGGGAAACTGCATATATGAGGAACCTATACAAATGAGTTTAATTTGTAAAAGTTACTGCAGTAAAATACTAGAAAAGTTTTTTAATAATATGAAAAAAATGATACTGTCCCTTTTAAAACGGTACATATGGTCAGCCTATCCTTGGTGCATAAGAGTCCTGCTGGGGTCAGAGTGTTAGATGAGGGGACCCCAGCCGTCATTGCTGCTTGTCTGAATGCACCCAGAGAAGGTGCCACAACTGTTGGGCACCCCAGGAAAGGTAGATGTCCCTCCTATTTGAACTGTGGCAGACAAGCTGATCTTTCAGTCTTGCCCGGGAGACTGCAGAAGGAGGAAGATCTTGGTCTCCCACCCCATCATTCACGCAGGCCTGAGTGCCAGCGGCATCTATGCCCTTGTGCACACGTCACTGCTCTCTTCCTCCCATCTGAGCAGCTTCCCAGAGAAATCTTTCTATTTATCTAACCTGCACACACTGCCAATCTGCTCTTGTTTCTGCTAAGCCCAAGAATTTGTCCACAAATTTCACAGTATCTCTACTCACCAATTTCCAATAACTCAAGGTGACTCCTTGTGGATTCGTGACCTCTGGGAGGTTTCCTCTCATTTCACCAGCTACAGCGGGAGTGGTGCCTCAGTCCCTCCTAACAGGGGAAGCCATCACTTACCGGGGAGCTCTTGTTTGTCCGTACCAACTTAGTGCCGTACCAACTTAGTGCCATAGCAGCCCTGGCTGTGAAGGGAGCTGTTGGTTGTATTGCTTGTATTTCAAAAAGGTGATTCCAGGCTTGCTAGGGGCTGGCAGTCCATTCCTGCCTATATTTTCTCATAAGAAAACTCAAAGAAAAAAATTTCAGGGAAAAACCCATGTTTTGTGGGCTGATAACATTGACAGTGAGCTCTTATGCTAGAATAAGAAAGATCTAGAAAGTGATTGGAATCTAATGTGATTGGACTAGGGAAGATGGAATTCCAGCAGCAGCTGATGCGATTAGAATTCTAAAGAGATATGAGTCCTTATCCTTGAAATGTTTCATTGGAGATGTTTTCTTGAGAGAGAATCATCTCTAACTTTCTTGGAAACCAGATCATCAGAAGAGATCTGAGGGTGGTATTTGAGCTACGATAGGAAAGAGGTGAGAGCTGCCTGTGGGTCAAGCCCGGTGTATTCCATTTTCCTGACCCCCAGCCTGAGAGGTGGTTGGAATTGAGAGCAAGAGGAACAATAGAAAGGGGTAAGGTCAAGAGGCAATGCGGCTGGTTCATGTTGGGACCGAGGCTATTGAAATAGTTCTAAGTAGAGTGTACTGGGCTTGTGTGTGAAGTTTGAGGAGAGGGGTAGGCAAAATAGGTTATTTGGAGAGTGGAAAACTGAGGAGTGCAAGGGGTTCAGCATACATATATAAGGAACCATTGCAACTTGTGTTAATGAAATAGTTTGTTGATGTTGTTTTTTTCCACTTTTAATTAGAACCTTTCATTTCACTGTTAGGAATGAACTTTGTTACCTATTTTTTTTTTTTTTTTTTGTACGTGGAAATCCTTTACTTTGCTCCAGAAAGTATTTTTCTTCACATTTTATAAGGAAAGAATTTTAAAGTTCATGAATTGATGCTGAATTTCAACTGCTTTTGTTTTGTACCTACAAGATGATATTTTTAAATTTCCTTTGTTAACATTCTGAATTATATCATTCAAATTTCAGATGTTGAATCATTCTTGCATTGCATTCATGGGATACATTCTATTTGTCTACTTGGTCAGGATATAGTATTGCTGTATTTTGTTGGATAATATTTTATTTATCATACTTTCATCTATTATTATAAATAAATATGGACTATAGCTTTATTTTCTGTTGGTGGCCTTTTCTGGTTTTGATATCAGAGATAAGAATAGGGTCCCAAAAGTAGCTTCCTGACTTATGTGACTTACTGGTTTCTTAAAGATTTGCTGGTTTCACCTATCATCTGCTGGCTCCATGGGTTGTTAAGGGTCATACTTGGAACCAGATTCTTATATTGAGGTATTCAAGATTTCTAGTTTTTCTTGAACCCATGTTTTTGGAATTTTGATGTCAATATTCTCCTTTGAGATTTAAAAAAAACATCTCTACTATATTACTAGTTTTGTGCACCATTGAACACTAGTATTGATTACTTTTATCTTCTTTCTCTCTTTTCTCATCGTTTTGCCCAGTTTTGTTGCTTTTATTAGTTTCTTCAAGAAAAATTTGGGGTCATAAGCCTTCTATTTTATATGTATTCTCTTTCATGTGTTTCATATTTATTCTTTGTTATTTCTTCATTACTACTCTTTTATTTTATAGCTTCTTCACTGGAAAGTTTAATTCACTGATTCCTTTTTCTTTTTTTTTTTTTTAAGAGGAAGGAAGACAGGCAGCAGGCAGGAAGGGAAAGGAGGAAGAAACACTTTACTTTTCAGTTGTTCCCCCTTAACTCCAGGTTATGAACCAGGTCCTTGGGCTGTATGTGAACTGCTCCCCAGACATGGGCTTAACACCTGAGCCACCAGGGTGTGCCTCTTCATTTATTTTTGGTCATTTTTCCTTCCAGAATATGTCTCTTAGAATTCTTTTAATGCGTTTCACCCTAAACTTGAGTTCTACATAAACATGCAGATATTTGTGAGAATCATCAAGGTTGAGGGTGATCACAATGAACTATTGTAATGGCTATGTAACTAGAAGTGGGTTCAGAGAAGAATATTTATGTTACTCAGATCCTATATAAACAGAATTGTAGAATAAGTTTTCCTTTGATTCTCAGCATTGTATTTATAGAATTATTCCTATATTTGTGTAGTAGTTTCTCTTCATAGCTGTATGGCATTCCGTTTTATGAATATTCCACAATGATGTATCCATTCTATTTTTGATGGACATGGGGCTGTGGGAGCTCCC
The DNA here is from genome assembly GCA_004363575.1 of Solenodon paradoxus. NCBI lineage: Eukaryota > Metazoa > Chordata > Mammalia > Eulipotyphla > Solenodontidae > Solenodon > Solenodon paradoxus. The sequence goes on from RJWH01008319.1 coordinate 30,696, forward strand.
AATATCTGACTTCTAAAATTAATGGTATTAGTCTACGTAAGTATGACAATTGGTGCCTAGTATATTCATTTCCCAGGTAGGTGATAATGGTTGAATCATAGCACATGCATATGTTTAACTTTAGTAGATATTGCCCCAAATAATTTTCCAAAGTAATTGTAATGATTCCATTCTCCCTTAGTGCATGAGAATTCCCATGGTTCTACATGATGATCGCTTGTATTGTCTTACACAATGCAAGACTTTCTTAAAGAGTGCCCTCATATCCCATGCTGGCATTTTATTTGTAGTTCCCTTATATCTTTTTTAAACATTAACTTTCAGCTTTTCTCTATTCTGTTTTTAGATTTTGATGTAAACACTGCCCTGAGACATACAGCATTTGGGTGACCCGTCCAGATCTGGGTGTTTGAATGAATTCATACGGAGCTAGCCAGAACCCACAGAGGCATGTCACCAGGCTGTGGGCTCAGCCACCCTCAGTTCTGAGCACGGATTCCAAGAGTGGAGGCCCCTGGTGATCTGCAGGCCAAGAAAATCATCATCTCGTTTGCATAAAAGTCTTTGGCAATCCCTACTGACTGATATTAAAACTCGTTGTTGAAAAGTATTATTTCCAACATCTTCAGCTACCCAGAACATAACTAAAGACTTGTCAGTTTATTGCTTATTAATGGAAGGTATTAAGTCTAAGGCAAATTGTGCCCCGAACCCAAGTTGTAGCATTATGGTATTTAATCCAACCAAAGAAGAATTTAGTGACTTTGATAAGTACATCGCTTACATGGAATCCCGGGGCGCGCACCGGGCGGGCCTGGCCAAAGTGGTTCCACCCAAGGAGTGGAGGCCCAGGAGCACCTACGACGACATCGAGGACATCTTGATAAGCATGCCCCTGCAGCAGGTGGTCTCCGGGCGCGCGGGCGTGTTCACCCAGTACCACAAGAAGAAGAAAGCCATGAGCGTGC
>RJWH01008320.1:0-31611 GCA_004363575.1 Solenodon paradoxus
CTGCCCCTGCCCCTCCCCCCAAGCAAGTCAGCAGTCTTTGGTGTATGAATCACCCCGGGATGGTTTAAGCCACCACACTGCTGCACACTCAACAAATTCTTTTCATGTTAGCCTTCGGGTTAAAAAAAGCAATTGCGCTTTAAAGGAGATAATTTTGAAATGAGCATAAAAGAAAATGAAAGGAAGCAAGACCTCAGTTTGACAGCATGGTGGGCAGACAGACCTCCTGCCTTCCTGACTTTGGATGTGGCAGCCTCCAGGGAGGGCCTTTCCACAGACAGGGGGTCTTCAGACTGAGCTTTTGAATGAGGAAAGGCAGGTGCCGGCCTAGGGTGCAGAGCGGGCAGTGACTCGGGGTCTCTGCTCTTCAGCCTCCTCGGAAGGCCGTGCAGTGGCGAGGCCATGCACCTGCCCTGCCCGGCTGTCTCCTCACACCCAGGGCCCTGGACCCAGGCCCGCCTGGAGCCTCACTGCCCCACAGAGCAGGCAGAGGTCAGCCGCCCCTGTCCTCTGGTCTCCATCCCGACGGACATGCCACACAGCAGAGTGCGTCTCATTCCCACGGAGGTTGGCTCTGAGTCCCGGCGACATCTTCTGCATCAGTGAGGAGGTTAGCCCTCTTCAAAGCGGCTGTGCGGGTGGCGATGGCCCAGCTCGGACTGGGAAGACGCTGTCGTGAGCAGTCATGATTAAGGGTTGAGTGGTGTCCTCCCCACCTGTCCTCCAGATACTCGGAAATGATCTTCAGAAAGAGGTCTTAAGATGCAGTCCGTTATGATGAAGTCCTCTGGATTTGGTCAGGCCATGTGAAGATGCCGAGAACATTGTGTGACAACAGAGACGAGGTGGGAGAAAGGCTGAGAACCACCCACAAGGCTGGAGACCTTTCCTCAGGGCCTCTGGAAGGAGCCAGCTTGCCCATAGCTTAGTGCTGGACTTCTGGCCTCCAGAATGGTGACAATAATTTCTGTGGTCTTAAGACGCCCAGTTGTGGTCATTTGTCATGGCAGCCGGCAAAGGGACACAGAGTAATCGGGTGCCAGACTGTCTCCCACAGCGGGGCGGGGCTCACAGAAAGCCGACAGCCCAGCAGGGCCCCGAGGATGCCCATCGCCAGCACGGAGAAAGCGGTGCTGCAGACGCATCGTCTTCCCCACCGGCAGCCGAAGCCCCTCCAGTCTGAAATCAGAGACAGGAGGGTTAGCCTGGCGGAGACCACAGGGTGCTGGGACCTCTTTCCTTCATGCAAGCTTTTGGTTCTTGCAGCAGAAAATACAAGTGGTAGCCAGCATCTTGCTTTCCCAGTCTCGAGAGCCTGTGTGCCCCCACAGGCCTGAAGAGAGCCAGACATGCTGAGGGGGCCGATGGTCCCCCCACGGGTCTCTCAGAACTGGTCTTCTGTCCGGGCCCCACTCGGACCCGCAGAGCCAAGGACAGGGGAGGACAGCCCCACAGGCACAGGGGAAGCTCCAGTTCTTCTAAACCCATAGTCCTTCCCTTCATCAAAGAGCCATCTGCCACCCTGGGCCTCCACCCTGCTCCTGTCCAGAGACGGTCTCCTCCCTGTTCTCCAGAAGAATGTGGGAGAGGGAGTTCTTTAACTGCTGCCAGAGTAGGAGTGAGTCTCTCACTCCTCCTGGCCATGTGGACCCCTTCTCTCCTCTAAGAACCCAGGTCCCCTTTCCCAGGCCTCAGCTCAGGATACAAATGCAGGTGCCCCCCACCCCCACCTAGGAATGCATTGTCAAGTACTTTCTCCATTTAAATTCGGGCTTTTCTCTACCCATTGCACCTAATGTGCATTTCTTTATTCCTCCAGCCTGTGAAGAACCTCAGAGAAGTGGAGGAACTTTTCCATGGCCCCCCCCACGCCTACAGCTAGCTGCCTGAAGCTGTTGGCTCCCCCCCTATTTTGGGCCGCCCCCTGCCCCCTTTTCTAACAGGCCTCTACAGCTAGGCTGCAGCAATCAGACTTGTTTGTGCAGTGCTTCCAGGGGGGAGGCCAGGGGGGGTGAAATTCTTCCTTTTAAAAACTCTGGAGCCTCTCAGGAGTGCCAGCCTTCCGGAAGCTTCTCTGCTGGGGCGTCTGTTAATCCTCTATTGAGAACTGATAATGAAGTGCTTTTTTTGTTTGTTTTTTCCCTTGGCGATGGATAAAGGGACTATTACTTTTTTTTTTCTTGCTGCCTCCATGCAAGTTCATTTTTGGTTCCTTAAAACTGTCATTGCTGATGACGGTGGATTCCACATTTCACAAGATGATTGACGATTGAATTTTCTTTGCTAGAAAGTGAGGAGTCTCTCCTCCAGAGGCTGTGTTCTTAAGATGAACCTGACCACAGCTCCCCTCCTTTCTCTCTTCTCACTCACGGGCTTCAGTCTCCAAAGCAAACTTTGCGGCACCTGCTGACCGGGACCTGGGACTCCCAGCTAAAGCAGACACCAGCGCTGGCTGGGTCTTCATCCGGGCCATCCCGCGTGGGGCACAGGCTCAGCCTGCTGACCAGAATGCTTTCCTTTCACCCCTAAAACGCTTTTCAGAATCCCTCTGAGGCAAGTAGGGGCAAACACATCCACCCCCGAGTCACTCAGGAAGTACAGGCCATTGGAGAGGATTAGTGGCCAAGGGGGCCGGCTGGGGAGGCCTCTGGAATCCTCTCTCATAAAAAGGTCACAAAGCCCTCTTCTCTGCCTGCTGAGGTGGAAACAAGGGTCCTTTGATCTGAGCCATCTAGGTCTGCCCGGTCCCTGAGAGCGGCTGGTGTGAAGGAGGAGTTTCAAAGGCTGAGGTCGCAGACACAGTGTCCATCATCTGCGTAAGGGAAGACCCCCGACACACTGCGGGTGTGTGTCTTCGCTGCTGGCCGTTTTCTAGCGGACCCCCCTCAGCCAGAAAGGCCAGACCCTGAGACTGCACCAGACAGAGGGGTTGGGGTCAAGCCCGCCTGGGAAAAGCTGCAGGGAGCTCCACTTGTGGATGTGGAGACAGGGACGCCTGTAAGGTCTCTGTGGAAGTGCCTCCCCCTCCACCGCCTTCTGTCCCCCGGTGGGCACAGCACCAAAGTCGCTCTCAGCTGCCACTGAGCATCAGGACTCAGCGCCGCTGCTGTGTGTGGAAAGGGAGCGCCCTGGGGGAAAATGGGGCAGGGCGTGGCCCCCAGGGTCCCCAGGAGGTGGGAACATGACCATTCCACTAGGACCCTATTTGAGGTGGAGGCTAGAATGTCCCCCAAACTCCAGGGCCCGGCCCGCCCTGCAGCTTCCAGTGGAAAGTGATGCTGTCCCCTGGGGCAAACCTTAGGTGGAGGGATGGCCCAGAGGTTATTTAGAGGGTGCCAGCCGTGGGCTGGGAAAGCGCACGTGGGTCCCCCAGGAACACATTTGCCTGTCTGCCCCCCACCACCTGTCTCCTCTCTTCTGAAGAAACCCCGCTTGCTGCTGGAATGACCCGTTGCATGTCCTAGGCCAGCAGTGGCTTGTCCCTCTCACCCATGCACTGGAGTGACCCCCAGCTGGGGGCCACAGTGGCCTTTCCCCTGTCAATGATGTGCCTGTGTAGAGAGCCTGGCTCCTGGGATGACACCCCTGCTTCCCAATGTCCCGCCCTGTGCACCGCAAGGGAGCTTCCATACCTCCCCCCGAAGCAGCTGAACCTCAAGGAAACGCGTGCGCTGGTAACAAAGGAGAAAGAGAAAACTGAGTCTTACGTGCAAGATCCTGTCGTCGGCTCGTCTTTCCAACCACAGGCAGTAGGTCGTGTTGTCTTCCTGTCTGAAAATGAGTCTTTATCACGAACCCGAGTGACTGGACTGGAAGAACGAGTCTTCGCGACCCTCGTGCAGGCCGGGAGGCGGGTGGGGTGGGGTGACAGCGGAAGAGAGGAAGGGCTGGCACGCAGGCGTCCTCTCAAGCAGATGGGAAGCGGCGATGTCTGATCCTCGGAGGGCACGCTGCAAACAGAAGATCTGAAGGCCTAGCTTCCTCCCTGTCAGTGCCTGGCTAACTCGGGGGTCTGGGGGGTGGAAAAACATTCCGCAGACATGCTTCATCTTCGGATATTTACTCGTGTTTTGAAAGCAAAATTAAAAAAGAACAAACCTGGTTTTATATTTGTTAAGTATAATTGTTGCGAAAAATCAGATTTTAGCGGATTTAAACTTTCGCCTTTCTCGTGCATACATACACTTTAAAAAAAATATTTCTCCATTTGACTTGGCTTCCCCAGACCTGAGTGGCACTGACAGACGGGCCCCACGCGGCTGTCTGATCAGCAGCCCTGCCTCGCTGGCAAGCAGGAAGCCCTCTGAGCTCGCCGCTCTTCGCATCTCGCTTATTTTGCTCATAGTCTGTGGAAGAACCGCTCACAAATATGATGATCTGGAAGGTTCCCATGGAGACTGGAAACTTCCGTGTGATGTCTGGTTTCAGGGTTTCCCTCCGTGGGGCATTTGTCGCTAAAACATGTTTGTGTCTTCAAGTGACCTGAGACCAGGGCCCTGCAACTGTGTGCCTCAGAGTCTTCCTGGTCCAAGCGGTCTCCCCAGGGGGCGTTCTGATGTGGCCCCCCAGCGAGGTCTCCCCAGGTGTGGCCAAACCAACCTGAGCGGTGGTGCCGAATGAAATCCAGCAGGAGACTTGGGAGAAGGGACAGGGCCCATTCACTTCCTGCAGAAAATGCAGACGGGAGACCTGCAAGCCCAGCAGTCTCCCTGGGGGAAATCGGCAGGGTTGTCTGGGGGGATCCCGAGCTTGGGGCCTGGGACAAGGGAGCGTCCTCCCCACAGGGGACCATGTGGTCCTCTCCAGCTCCAGTATCAGCACATAACCCAGGACCCAGATCAGGGACACTGACGTGCTAATGTGAGGGTCGCCGCCTCGGTTTCTCCACTTTCAAGACACCCATGGGCCACCCACCTCTGGGTCAGTCTGACCTGTGAGCTGTTTTTGAGACTCATAAGACTCGCCAGGGCAACGGAAAACAGTAGAGTATGCACCCATCACAGGAGGGAGCAAGACAAAAAACAGCTCACTCGTCATACTGTCAGTGGCCACACAGATGTTGCTCGCCTTATTCGGGGCTGCGGGTTCAGGGCCTCCATCCCCTTACTCCGGTGTTTTCTCCTTTATGTCGCTTCAGACGCTCAGTCGTGGCCAAGGCATGGGGCTTGTGACGGGCTGCACCGCCCAGGCCCAACCGCCTTCTCAGCTCCCAGAGACAATCCGACTGTGGCTCACACTTGGTGACCGTGGTACTGGCAACAGCAAGAGGGCAGGGCCCTGACTGTCCCCGCACAGGGTCAGCCTGTTGAGCACTTGCAGGGAAGGCGAGGTTGAAATCCTGCACGTGTTACTCTGCTTCTTTGAAATACACTGTGTTCCGAGCGCTGACCGTCTGGGTGGGTCTCCCTCCGCGGAGGTGAACCCCTATGTGAGTGTGAGCACCTGAGAGTCGTGTGCACTGCTGGAATCTGACCCAGAACCCCAGACAGGAATCAGAAGAAAGCTTTTGTCTCCTCTTATGTGGAGGCCTCTGTTTCTGTTTCCAGGTGGACAAGGTGGGAACAGAGCGGGCTGGGAGGGAGCACTAAACACTGAGCTCTGTTTTTGAGTGGTCTAGGGACAAATGTCTTCCACGGAGGGCTAATTCGCGGGCTTGAAAGACAGACTTTAAACACCAGGGTGTACAGGCTTCAAGAAAACAAAGTCCAATCTCGAGTCCCCAGAACATGATCTGTTTCAGGATGAGGATGAGTTTGTCTCTTGCGGCTGGTAGAATTTTCTAGAGAGCTGAGCCAGGCCTTCCACTCAACGTCAGTCCAAGGTGAGTCAGAGACTGAAGGTTGAGGGCAGAGAGAAAGCAGTCTTAACCCCGCTTGGGACATTGAAGTCCCCTCTAATGGACCCTTTCCTCTTATTCTTCTGAGGGCTTTCTCTGCACCTCCACACAGCCCTGCTCTGTCCCCTGGAATCAGCGTGTCCCTGACTGCTCCAGCCCTGCTCACATCTGCACCGCATGGGCTTTCCTGGAGTTGACTCCTTCTCATGCCTCAGACCTCGGGTGCCCTGAGGAAGCCGACCCCAGTCATCGGCGCCCTGTCCCCGTTGTCCACCATCTCTGCTCTGCTCCCAAGTGTCCTCCAGACACTTACTTACCACACAGCTCAAGTCACAGTTATCTTGTTTTCTATCACCTTTCTACCCCGAGCTTCAGTAGTCGGACTTCCTTCTTTTTTAAGGAAGGCGCAGCAGGAATGAAGGCAAACAGAGCCTGGCAGGAAGAGAGGAGGAAGAAGCATCTATTTATTTGATTTAGCTGTTCATCTTGGTCCCTCCTGTCAGTCCTGGGACATGAACCCGGGACCTCGGGATGTAAGTGGATTGCGCCAAATCCCTGCTCCTCCACGGTGCCCCCTTTATTCTTTTTTAATCTCTGTATTCTGTACAGTGCTTGGTCTGATGTGGAAAATAAGTGCTGAATGTACGTGACGAGACCCACTTGGCAAAGAAAGTGGGTGGGACTTGGAAGTCAAGAGGCTGTGTCACTGCAGCTCCCACTAAGCATCGGGGTATCATCAAAGACAGGGCTGCAGGGGACAGGAGGGCGGTTTCTGCAGGAATGAGAGGCACGAGGAATGGGTATATATGGACTCTCTGAAATACAGAGGACAGACACCAGAAACAGCCCTGGCGGAGACACAGGACGACACCAGAAACAGCCCTGGCGGAGACACAGGACGAGCCCAGAGGGAAGGCAGTCAGGACCGAGAGTGTCTGCAGAAGCCTTGAGAACAAGTGAGCTCCCAGGGAGAGGGGACAAAAATCCAGAAGAGCCAAGGAGGCGGGCGAGCTTCAAGAGAACCTCAAAACTGGGAGGCAGAAATGGTACCTGTTGGAGGCAGGGCGGGTCGCTGTGTCTAATTCTGACTTTTACGCAGCGCTCTCTCCATCTCCCCGAGCCCGTGCCTTCATGTTTGAATTAAAGCAGCCATATTCGGAACAGGCCAAGCATCTCTCTGCTGTCGAAGGGGGTCGCCCTGTCACACTTCCCAGCACTTTTAGTGACAACAGAATGACATGCAATTATTTCAATGAAGAAACCGCCTCTTGAGGAATCCACAAGTGACGTGCAGAACCTAAAGCTTGTCATAAACTATGATTAGATATCACTCAAGAAAAACAGGATTTGTTTTGCACGACTGACACCAGATCCAGTGTTGCTAGTGAGCTAACATCCCACAGTGCTAGCTTTCTTGATGTTAATACACCCCCGAGACTGGGCTTCAGACTCTGGACCCTCTACAGTCAGCTGACGTGACAGTCCCTCAGCTGCAGAGACCTACACATGTTAGGTGAGCTCTGACAGTTGTTTGAAGCACATAGTGAGAATAAACAAGAGACCCTCAGGTGCCAGAAGAAGCAGGAACCTGAGCAAGAATAAGTGTGAATTGCAGTCACAGGGAGAGAGACCTAGAAATGTTCCCAACAAGCTGGTGCCATTGCTAATATCAGCTGATGATGGGGGTGAAGTTTGGGCCGAGTTGGAAATGAGACCTCTCTGCAAAGCTGAGATTCTTGAAACTTAACCCCCTGATTGAGAGGAGACACAAAAATGACACCTGCCCACATACTGCCATTCAGAGCCCTGATCAGGAAAAAAATCTGAATATTTGGGTAGTGTGGCAATCCTGAGTTAAACTTGCAGTGTGTAAATCTGTCTTGTGTTGTAGTAATTCAAGACCTGGAAAAAGACCTTGACAAGAACTTTCAAGACCTTGAAAAAGAACTAAAAAGGCCCCCACACAAAAGCATGTGTTTAAAGCAATGAAAACAATTTTAAAGAAGGAACAGAAAAGGTTGGAAGAAAAACACGGGACAGACAGAGTAAGCAGACTGGTAAAAGAGACAGACAGACGCGCCCTGGTGGCTCGGGATTAAGTCTGTGGCTCCGGTGTTGTCCATAAAAGCCCCAGGACCTGAGTTTGAGGCCCAGGGTGGAGGAAACAATAAAAAATGGACAACCAAATATATGTAAAAATGCTTCTTCTGCCTCGTTTCTTGTTTGACTTATCGATTTTCTTTCTCTTTAACAAGAAAAGGAGCAAATGGAAACACGAGGCATAGTTTGAATTAAGGGTAGAATGAGGACTAGATTGAATTAAGTCCTCTACTTTTAACATATCACTAAATCTTCCTTTGGTCTTTCAGTTTCATAAAAAAACTTTTATTTAAAAGTGATTCTAATTCATATGCATCTAGGCCCTCAGAATGTGACCTCACTTGGAAATCAGATCGTTGCAAATGTCATTAGCTAAGAGCGGGGTCAGATGCAAGAGGCTGGGCTCACATCTGTGGCTGGAATCCTTGTAAGAAAGTCAGGTGATGGTACAGAGACCACAGGGCTGCAGCTCTAAGCCTAGGATGCCAAGGACCGCCGGGCACTGCCAGAAGCTGGAAGAGGCGAGGAAGGAGTCTTCCCCAGAAACCTCAGCTGCAGCACGGCCGACTGACCTCTTGACTTCAGACTTCTGGCCTCCGGATTGCGACAGGGCACACGAAAGTGACCTTGGAATCAGAGACTCTGTCTTTAGTCCAGCTTCCAGTTGACCACAGCCCCATCCAGGTTCCTGACTTAACTGTGATAATGAATAAATACTTATTTATCCTGCTAAGTTGGGGGTCATGTGTCGGGAAGCAATAAGTAGCAAATACAAGATTTATCTGAAAATAACAGCAGCAGCGAGTAATTGTGGGGTGACTGCAACAAGAATTTACAAAACTTTCTAATAACAAGGAAGATACAACTAAATGACAAGTGGTAAAGTGCTCTATGTCCTCCTATTCTTCACAAGCATAGGGATATTGATTTGTTTTACAATTCGCTAGCAGGGACGCATATTTAAATTCAAAACCAGTGAAGGAGTAAAAATAATTCCAAATCACTGGGGAGAAGGAAAAAGTAAAGGAAAACCATCAACTCAAGAGGAGCCCCCCACAGAAGAAACAGGGAAGCAAAGAAAAAGCACATGAAAGAAAAAGTACAAATAAGCAGGTAGAAACAACATCAATAAATCATTGATCACAGTGAATATGAACCAAGAGGCTTCAAGGGTTAACAGGGGCATTAACTCGATGAGAGAAACTGCATTTTCGTCCCTGCGGCTTCCTCCTGGACACCACCCGGAGGAACCTTTGAAAGACAGCCTGCTCCTGAACTGCGTGGCTTAGAGGAGAAGCACACGGGCAGATCTGACAAGCTGTCTGAAGGCGGGACTAGTGGACTGTGAGCTGCCTGGAGAGTCAGGTCTGGCTCCAGTGCTTTCCAGCTCTGAACCTTGGATAAGCATCTCTGCTTCTCTGTAAAATCAAGGGACATCTGCCTGAACCATATCACATAGGAAAGTTCTACACAAAAACCTAAGTTATGCAGCCGAGACCACAGGTGCTCAAGAGGCCAGGAGCTCAAGAGGAACCTGCAATTGTGTTCAGTCTCGGTTTTAGCCATTAAATACCATCCTGGTCCCAAGAGGCTCCCTTCGCACCGATTTTAAGTCAAACACCACTATCATTTCTTGGCCTGGCCAATTCGTAGTCATCTGCAGTACAAGCCTCCGGTTCGCTGTCTGAGGTCATTCGTGGTCCACCATTTACCAGGCTGTCCGCCGGGCCTGGAGTCCTGCCACAGACGTCATTCTGCCCCCACCCTGTGGGAGGTGGGGTGCTGTCCTTCACAAACCCTGGGCTCCTCCCGCCTAGTCTGTCATAGTCAGTGTGAAAGATCCTCAAGGACTGCAAATGGGGCATGCCTGGTGGGGCAGTGGTTGGGTCAGTCACCTCCGAAGGAGTGCAGGCCACAGATCCCTGGGTTCAAGTCCCAGTTCAGGAAGGAGCAGTCGGTCTGAACAACTGAGTACAAATAAAATAAAAGATGCTTCTTCCTCCTCTCTCTTCTGCCTGCCTGCCTATTCACCTTCATTCCTGCCTGCACCTTCCCTTTAAAAGAAAAATAAGCAAAGACTGCAAACTGGATTAGCCTGTTTATCCACAAGTGAGAGCTTCAGTGCATCCCAAACTCTCTTGGACTTTCTTCTTTCCTGTAATGAACTGAGCTCCTCTGTGAGTCTATCAGGACCAACCCGTTTGGCCGCTTCTCTCTGCACTCAGCAGGAAGCAGCCTGACACTCCAGGCTTTGTTATAAATAAATCTAACCTGCCTTCTTCCTCACACAGTCGCCCAGTGCCTGACAGGACTGACCTTTCTAGAAGTAGTTGAGAGCGGTCACCTCCAAGAGGTCAGAGATTGAGTTGGGTCAGGTGTCCTTGAAAATCAGATCCTATCTCACACGTTGTCATCTTTTTAATCTGCAGAACTGGCTGGAGCCATCACCAAAACCCTGCGTCAGAAGCTGATGGCCTCGGAAGTCTCTAGATGTAAACTGTGAAGGAAAAACAGATTGTTTTAGGCCTGTGCCCCTCCTGGAATATGGCCCACCCTTATCCTATCTCTTAAAGGCTGTACTGTCTTTAATAAACCACATTCGCTTTTACTTTCAAAAACAAAAACAAAAACAAGAAAACAAAACCAAAGCAAATCATTTTCAACATCAAGAGAACATGCTAAGGAGACTAAGTTCCTGTAACGTTTAAATGAGTTCACGATAAGCAGACTACAAATGGTAGCTCTAAGTATTAGGAACTGCAAACATTTTCTAGGCCTACTCTCTATAAATTTGCACACACAGAGATACCCAGAGACACAGACACACACAGACAGAGACACACAGAAACACAAACACGCATAAGCTTTCTTTTACTATGCTTTTAATCAAATTTCCAACTTAGAATTCCTATCAGATTTTTAAGGAAATTCTACCTTTTAGGGAACAGAAGATTTGAGGTTTCTGTCTCTTTAAAAATAAATGGATCGAAGCCAGTTAGCATGGAACGTGATCTTAATTATGACTTTAAACATTTAACAGCAGAATGAGAACTCTCTGTTCATATGTTAGTGTGTCGCCCCTAACAGAGCTCTTCTAGAACTTAGAAATCAAATTGTCTGCTTGAGAGTCAAACACAAGAATCGGCAGTGCTGGGTCCAAGCAGAAAGTAGTCATTCTGAGGTGGAGACCAGCTGAAGGCATGGTACCTTCACGGAGGCATTGCCGTTTCCATAATGTGTCCACGTTTGGGTGGTTGGCTCCCTAAACTAGGCAGGAGGGACTTCACTGGTCAGGCTGAGGGACTTCACCTTCCGGCGGACTTTGACTCCAGTGAATTCTCCGCGTAGGGCCCAGCCTGGGTGACCAGTGGCGTCACCAGGGAGCACGCAGGAGATGCTGGCGTGGGGAAGGCAGGCCGCAGACACTCCCCAAGTGTCTGCCTGTCATCTGCATGGTTAAGTCATTGACCGTGAGCCTAGACCTCACTCTTCTCCATGGTCGGCGATGAGATTTGTGTTTCCCGTCACTCACCTCTACCTCTTAGACCTGAGATGGATTGGACGGTGTCCCCAAATGCATACATGGAAGCCCTAGCCCTCAGTCGGATGGTGTTTGGGATGGAGTCTTTGGGAGGTAATTGCAGTTTCATGAGGTCAGGAGGGTGGGACCCCCAGGTTGGGATTAGTGTCCCTTGCAAGAAGAGACCCCAGGGAGTCTGGTCTCTCTCCACTGTCCGGACACAGTGAGAAGATAGCCTCCCCACATGGAAAAGGGTCCCCACTAGGACACGGTCCCATCCGCACCCTGACCTGAGACGTCAGCCTCCGGAGCTGTGAGACGTCAAGTCCACCAAGTCTGCAGCCCAAGCCGACAAGGACAGCCCGTGACAGCCTTAGAACCTCCGGAGGCACAGAGCTTGTCTGATGTGTGACCTCAAGGCAAGACCCTTGTGCATGGCCCGCGGCTGCATCCCGGCCCTGTGTCTGCTTTGCACACGGTGGGAGCTGGCGTCCCCTGTTTGGCCCCTCGCCTGTGTAGAAACTTCCAGACTTGCGCCACTGCCCCGCTCTTGTCAGTAGCCCTAAATAGCTCGCATGCTCGACTGATCCTTCCAGGGAATCTTTGGGGTGACTGCCCGGGTCTGCCCGGCCTTCCAGCCTGGGGACAGCACAGGCCCTGTGTGAGAGACCCGGGACGGGCGGGGCACGAAGCCTGTACTGACAATGACCTGATGACTCTGCACGCGAGTCCAGTGGCCAGAGACCTACTGCTCAGGGTGAGACGAAGAACAGGAGAACAGGCTTTAAGGGAGTGACATGCCACAGAAGGACAGAGGGTGGGGACAAGAGGTGGGGACAGCAGCCAGAGCGCCACGGGGCCAGGGGCGGGCAGTCAGTTCATCTCGGCTTCTGAAGTGGCGCGTCTGGGGAGGACACCCGTCGTGGCCCCAACGCGCGGCCTCTTTATTTGAGCGTTTCACTTCCTTGTGGCTCCCTGTGAGGGCAAGATCGTCTCCGTTCAGGTTGAACTTTGAAGTTTATGACTCAGAAGCATCCCTTCAGGTCCCCAAGCCCCAAGGCAGCGACAGACTCCCATTAGCCACCTTCCTGGAGGAAACATTCTTCCAAGGTGTTATTAAAAACCTGCTCTTGGAAGAGTCATCACTAGCTTGTTCTCTCCCTTCTCATATTTGTCCACTGCACTCAGACGATGTTTGTCTCTGACCGACCAGCGGGAGCCATTCCTTGGGGGCGGCGAGTCGCTCATGGCCTGCTCACCGCCTGCCCGGCGGCGGGGAGCTGAGGGCGTCGGGCAGCCGCGGCTGCGGGCTCGCTGCGCCTGCTCAGAGCAGGGGAGTGGGTCACTGGGCTCATCCAGGCAGCCAGGCAGTCAGCCCCGGGCAGTCTTCGGAGTGCCCGGCTGCACAATGCCGAGAGCCCCTGCTTGCAGGCACGGGGCGCCCGCCCGTCGCCTGCGAAGTCACTGAAACAGGGAACTGCAAGAAAGTAAAGACTTTTACTTACTGGGTCACTCTTAGCTTGCAAGCCAGCCTTGACGCCCCAAATAGGAAAGTTCAGTTAAGCAATCAGTCTTGAGATAAATGTATGGTCCAGTCTGTGCACAAAACCCCGCACACCCAGGGGCTCAAGGAGAGCCGTTCTGCTCCTGGCGCCTCCCCGGCTGAATCGGACATGCAGAATGAGAATGTTAGACAACAGGAATGTCAGACACATTACAGTGGAAGCCTGTAACAGCAGTAGTTGCAGATTATCAACGGCCTTTGTTCCCTGCGCCTCTCTGTGTGTCTATAAACCCTGAGTTGCTTTCACAGATGACTGTATGATTTGGGTGAAACCCCATACAGTCGCCGGCGGGGATAAATCTCTTAAAATCCTGGCGTGTCTCTTTGATCTCGTCGGTCACTTGGTAACATCATAATAGCACAAAGAACCTGGGCTTCTTGGGAAACTGCAGTCGGGGGTGGGTGCTGGCTGCTGCCACAGTGGCCGCAGGTTTGTTGTCTCAAACCCCACAAACCCAGCCTCTGACGGTTCTGGAAAAGTTCACCGTGGGTCACGCTGGGCTCGGAGCAAGTGGGGCACAAGCCTGTCTCTGAGGACAGGCTGGCCGGTCTGCTGCTTCCTTCACAGTTCTGATGGGCCACCCACGTTCTTTGTCCCGAGGCCCCGTCCCCGACCTGTAAGTCACCAACGCCGCCTCTCTCTGTGTCCTTCTGCAGGCACGTGCCCTGACGCCCCTGCTCGGTCTCCCTCCCTCTCCACCCATCAGGACCTGTGCCCGCGCCGGGGCCCCCGAATGATGCAGATGAGCCCCCCACCTCAGAGGCGGTGATTAGTAAGTGCTTCCACCCTTTTCCGGGTAGCACGGCAGAGTCTCAGGTTTGGGGGATCGTGGTGGGGACGTCCCTGGGGGAACCTATTCTGCCGTCCCGCAGTGGCCTACATGTCACAAGGAGGTGGTGTGGGGGGCTGCCCAGCGGTGCAGCCCAGGCGACAGGAGCCGACACCTCTGAAGCAAAGAAGGCACTTGGGTCCAGACTGCCTTTCCCACCTGTCAGCGTGGGACCTCCGACAAGGAACTGCGCGCCTCTCTTTAGTTTGGGGTCCCAGGGTTGTGGTGCCAGGAGTTTAATTTGAATGTGCTGCCAGGAAGCACTTGGATGTCCCAGGAGGGGGGACATCGGTCAGAGAGGAACACTTCAAAAGTAAAACGCTGTGAGTAATTGTAATGGTGGGCCACGGGCCAGGGTCTCGGGGCCTGGAAAGGCCAAGGGGAAAGCACCCCTCAGACATCTCTCTGACTCAGGAGCCCAGCGTCCCCAGCCCCTTCTCCTGTAGTGACTGAGTGCTGTTCCTGCGTGGTGGCTCCCAGCCTGCGTCCTGCACGCCTGTGGCCAAGTCACACTCATACCAGGGGATACCCTGAAGTCAGAGGGACACAAGGAGCTGTCCCCTACGCAGGTGGCTCCTGTGACCAAAGTAACACATGGTGGGGACACTGACAGCAGCTGTCGCCTCCTCTGAACCCCAGTACCTTCGCTGTGAGTGGAAGCTGAAGAGGGTCACCTGGGGTGTGCGGGTTACTAGGGCGCCGGGAGGAAACTGATGAGTAGGGCCCGGCACCGAGGATGTGAGTCGTGGTTATTATTCAACCGCCTCCCTGGCTGCGCGGTTCAGGACAACCCGTGTCCCCTTCCGCACGCCGACCCGGCTCCCTCCTGTGACCTGATGGAGCTCATGCACCAGCTCTCCGTGCCCGGGAGAGTCACAGTGTTGAGATGCTAAGGGGACAAGAAGGGAAGCAGACACTGCTCCATGTGGCACGAGGGGCAGGAGGCGTCCACGGGCCAGGCGGGGTTGCCCGCTTCAAAAACACCTCCCTGCAAAGGAGTGAGGTGAGTGAGGGGGGTGCCGTGATGGGAGCGCATGGGACAATGGAGTCCCCAAGGCCCTGAGGTCCCCAGGGTGCCCTTCCCCTTCGGCCCCTCCCACAAAGACCCATCATTGTCCTGAGTGTCCCTACAAAGTCTTGCAAGGAGCCGGCCTGAGGGGCCGCGCTTCCACAGGGACCAGAGTGCGACTTCCAAATAGCCCTGAGGATGGTCTCAAGGGATGAGGACGCCCACAAAGACAGGCACCGGAGCTGCGCTGGGGCTGTCCCACCCTGACAAGCCCCTGGGGCTCCTGTGGAGACGCCCACACCACCGTCTGGTGCAGCTGCTGTTTCTCTTGCAACTCGTCTTTGTTCCGTCTCCAAGCAGCAGAGACCACAGGCCAGAGCCTGCCTGAGTGCCGGGCGCTGTCGCCGGCCCCACAGGAGTGACAGGCCCGGCTGGGTCACCAGTGGTGCAGGAAAGCATCTCCCCCGATGGCTGCGCTCCCAGGAGCTGAGGGCGCCCACCCTGCCCACGACCCCTCCGGCCTCTGCCGTGGCCCTGGCCCTGGAGGAGGTGCTGGAGGCGTAGCTCTGCTCCCTCTCCCCTGCCTGCCTGCGCCTCCTCCTGCAATGGAGGGCGTGTCTGGGCGCACCCTGGGCCCTCGGGGCTCATCTCCAGAGCCAGGGTAGAAGCTGCTGTGGCCAGCAACTGTCAGGGAATGAGACGGCCCAGTGCACTGAAAGAGGGCTGACAGGGAGCTCCTCGGGGTGACACCCACCCTGCCATGACGCCGAGCTTCTCTCAGTGCCCTGAAATGGGGTACGTGCCTCATCTATGCCAAGCCACGAAGTAAGGACAACACCAGACGTCCACGGGGACTCAGGCTGGAGGGACGGGTGGACACTCCGGAGACATGAGCAGGGCTCTGGGAGCTCACTGGGGCTGCCCTGAGGGCCCTTCTTGGCTGGTCCCCAAAGAGGGTGTTTCTTCAGGAGACAGCACTGCCCTCCACCTGCCTGGCCCCCTCAGCTCCTGGGCCGACTCCTGCGTCCACGGCAGACATTGGAGACGGTCACATGCAACACGCACGTGTGGAGATGGCTGACAATGAGCAACTGGGAGAGAAGCCATATCTTTTATGTGAATTTAGATTTCTGGATTCTCAGTATCCTCAGACCTACTGAAATGCAGATTCTGCAGCTGCTCCCGAAGCGCGTTAGCTTGAGGTCTGAGCTGCTGGCTGCACTAAAGTCATGACAGAGAACAGTTCAAACAAGCTCGTCAGGTCGCAAATATTTGACTTGCGAGGCTCAGCAAGCTGCAGGCAGACACTTGCCCTCGTAAGGAAGCATCGATTCTGTCCTAGTCGGGAACCAGGATACCTAATGGATGGTTTCAAGACTGAGGGGTTCTGTGCTGCCTGTGAAGACAGAAATCACTTGAGTAACATTTGTGGGCACACTCATTTTATTTCAAAACTCGAGGGGCAGCAGGGCTGGCCTGCAAGTCAGTCGCGATCACAGTGTATGTGTGGCGATCAGTTTGCCACCAATCGGAGCCGCCAACAGAATGGGTCACCTCGCGAGCACAGACAGGGAATGCTAGGTGTGGAAGGTTCGCTGGTGAAGGGGTCCAGTCCCGCTTCACCCTAACACACACAGCATGCTGGTGACAAGCAGAGGTCACTCTGAGATGAGACCTTTCCATCTGGAACCTTCGCCCATCTCCCTCCCCCTTCGAAGAAGTCTTTGCCGTGCTGACCGTAGGGACCCAGGCTGTGGCAGCCCTCTCAGGGACTCCAGGGGGCACCATGAGGAACACACATCATGGGTCGAGACCCCAGTCTCTGGGTCTTCTAACTCTCATCTAGTTTGGGTTTCACAAGGCGACGGTGCTGAGGAGGGACCCTAACCCCAGTGACTGCCCTGCTCCATGCTGGTCCCTGGGGCCGGGGGAGTCTGGCGCTGACAGGGAACTCGATGGGCCAGACAAGGCTGCCCGCTGTTTGGACCGGAACCTCCCACCTGTGACGCACCCAGGGACTCTGGGGCCTGCGGCTCAGCCCTCACTTACAGTCCTTGTCCTCCTTACCTGGTGGCACCAGGGGCTGCCGGATGTCCTCCTCCGACGGAGCTCAGACTCTGAAGGCTGGGCATCCTCACCTCCGCGACCACAGGGGACACAGTGGGGACAGGTCAAGCTGCAGAGTGTGTAGCGATGGAGGCCATTGTTCAAGGCAATTTCCTGGACAGTACTCAGGAAAAGCCACTGTGGTCAGGACCTGCGTGAGCAGGAATTAGGCACGGTGACACTGTGTCTGAGTGTTGGCTCTTTCACAAAGAAAATGGCTTAATCAAAGGCGAACTGTCCTGAGTCAGGCTGATCTTAGGACTTCTGAAGAGGCCCTGTTTGCAGAGCGGCAGCCGCGGGGTGTAGGGGCTGGGATTTGGAGGAACCTGTTTGTTTTGGAGGGGCCACCACTCAGTCCACTACAGGGCCCTTCTGAGTACAAGAGGACTTGCCCCCGTGAAGTAGACCCTGCCTGAGTCCCAGGAAATCTAAGAACAGCAAAGCGGGTTAGATCAGAGGGTCCAGCTTGGGGCCTGCAGAAGAAGTCATTTCTTCTCCCATCCCCAGCCCTGGGCCTTTCTGGGAGCATGAGCCCATGACCCTGGGGACGGCGTGAGATCACCGGGACCCAGGGGGTCTGACGAGGTGGCAGAGGCTCACACTCCACCCACACGGGGACCCGACCCTCTCACGGAAGGACAGAGACATCACTGGCTGATTTCTTTGTCTTTCACAGACGACTCCTTCTGCTGACTTAAGCTGACCAGGCACCCCCATCTTGAAAAGACCCCGAGGGTCTGGACGGTGGGCCTGTCTCCCATCACAGCCCCTTGGCTCTGTCTCCTGCCCCTACCCGCAGCCAGATCCGGCCTCCTGGACCTGAATCCTGAAGTCATGCCTGTCCTCGCCCAACCCCGTCCCCGCGAGCTCGGGGCTGTGCCTGGTTCACACCTCGCTGCAGTGAAACAGCCGAGCTTGCCCCAGAGTCAGCTCCTCCCTCCTTCTGGAAGATTCTGAAGCTCCCATTGCAGATCCGTGCTTGCCAGCCAGTGCATGCTGCTGGACCCCACAGATACCCTGCAATCGGAGGTCACCAGGCCACCCCTCGGCTGGACTCAGCAGTCCCACTAGACCTTAATTTGTTGAAATACTTCCATGCTAGCTGGCTGATAGCCTCTGTCCGAGGACCTCCAATCTTTCTGCCTGGAACACCTTACTCAGACCTCCCCAGCATCCAGCAGGTGTATGTCTCATCCCTGGCTCAGCACTGGGCTCCAAGACCCTCTCCAGAGGAGCACCTGATTCGGTTCTGGTTGGTCACTGCCCGCAGTGGGCAGGATGATGGACCTCACATATGTCCATGCCCAGAGCCTGTGGGCGCCACCTTACGTGACAGCATAATGCCCTGAAGATGATTCTGGACTCTGGGTAGGTCCAGTTTAGTCACACAGGTTGTTATGGGGATGTGGGGCCAGGAGGGTCAGAGCCAGAGAAGGAGCTGAGAGGATGGACGCAGAGGTGGAGAGACTCCAGGAGGTGCCCACAAGCCAAGGCGCCGGGAGGGGCCCAGGCGGGTCCTCCAGAAGGCACACCGCCCTGGCAGCACCATGGCTTGACCCGGCGAGTCTGAATCCAGAGCTGCTAGGGAGCAGGTGGTATTTGAAATGTCTTTTTAAAACAGTGCATTTGTGGTGATTTGTAACAGCAGCGAGGAGCCACTAACACCACGCAGATGCCGCACCCATTGTTAGTCCTCTGAAGACCCCCTGCTCCCATCCATCTGGTCCAGACCAGCCCTCCCATGAGCGTGGGCACCTGTGTTGGGAAGCAGCGCTGACACCAGACAGTCTCAGTGGGACTGAGATTCCAGGCGTGAGGAACACGCCGGCCCATCGCTGGTCACGTTGCAGGAGCTCCCCAAGCCTCGGGCTTCATCTGTCCAGATGGCAAACCTGCCGGACAGTGGATTCCCAGCACCTCCCCTCCCTTCTTGCACAAGGAGGCCCAACCTTCACTGAGGGGCGCTGGCCCTCGCTGGCCCCTACGGCCACAGGGACAGGCCCAGGAACACTGCAAGGACTTTCCTAGATGGACAATTGGAGACAGCGCCTGAGGAGGCTCAAGTTGCTTGCATTTGTATTGCATGGAACCTTTCCAGTGGAAAAGAGGGAAAAGCCAATGTGTCGAGGGAGCGGAGATGGGCGCGTGTGCAGATCGGGGCCCACCCTGGCGTCCGGTCCCCAGGCCCCGGGGGTGTCTGTGGCTCTCGCTGCAGTTCTCCGGGTATCGAGGAGACATCCAGGACGCGGGGACATCCTAACAGCTGTCCTCGCTTCAGATCTGCCCTAGTTGATTGCTCGCAACTGAGCTCTCTCGTCATTGGTTCTTGTGACGAATACCGCTAGCCGCCAGGACTGCTCTGAAGATTAAACACGATGAAAACATAAAGCGTTTGGCAAGTTCCTGAGCACAAGAAGGCACAGTAAATGGTGGCTGTTGTTAGATTATGACACCAGACTTCCCTGCCCCAGAGCCTGAGGGTGGGCTGGCATCAGCAGATGTCACCTTCCCGAGAGTCCCACCCTCCTTGCTTTGCCATGTGAGGCTGGGCTTTGAAGCTTGTGGGCAGTGATGCTGCCACCTCGGTGGCCCATCCCAGAGCCCACCCCAGGCTCCCTCGGACCCGCCCAGACTGCACCCTCCCTGCTCCCACCAGCCTCGTGTCCACAAGGCCACTCCCTCCAGCTGATCACAGACACGCGGCCACCGCGAAGGCCCAGCCTGGCTTCTAAGTTAGCAGCGGGGCCCTCCACGACTGACAAGGTGCCCTAAGTCACCCCCGGCTCCCCGCCCCGCAAGGCACAAAGTCTTTGTTTTGAGGACTGAATGGGAGACATCAAACTCAGTGTGACAACCTTCTTCTCACGCATTTCCCCTTTGTCAGTAATCTCTCCTGTGCCTCCAGGTTACAATGCCACAAAGTGGAATTGCATTTGAAAACCTCACAGTGACGGTGTGGGGTCAAAGGGGAAGCTCCCCGCTTTCTCTGTGGCTCTTCGCAGGCTGGACGAATGGACAAATTCACATGCGGCTCGGTTGATAAGCGGAAAGCCCAGGTTGAAAACAACATGCGTACAGAGAACTTCGTGGCGGTGATTTCTGAGATTACTGGGGAGCAAACACACACACGTACATGCCGAGCCGAGGCCTGGAGGTCTCAGGGGAGACAGGAGGGGGTCTCGTGTCCAGCAGGACTGACTCAACTCTAGCCCTGCTGCAGATATAGATGAAGAACTCCCCCTCTATTCTTCTGGAGAACAGGGACAGAGGACATCTCTGGACGAGGAGAAGGTGGAGGCCCGGGACGGGCAGGCGGCCTCTTTGATGAAGGGAAGGGCGACAGCCTTAGGAGGACGGGAGCGTCTCCTTGGCCTCTGGGCTGTGCTCCTGTGTGTCTGGTTCTGCGTGTCAGAGTGGGGTACGTACAAAAGAAGTCTGAGAAAAGCTGGAGTGTCATGGTTTGGTCCCATCAATGTAAAAGCTTCAACAAGTGACTGCTTGATACCCCAGACCTGGGGAGTGTAGGTCCACCTGCCTCCTGCCCTGGAGGGTGTGGCTCTTTGGAGGCAAAAGTTTCCCAACAAAAGTCTCAGGTGGGCATAGGCTTGACAACTGGCTCCAGCCAGGGGCAGCAGCTGCTGCCTCCTCCACCTGAGGACTCAGCTCTCCGCCTTCCGTCAGGCGGCCATGCTGCCTGAAGGACGTTTCGCAGACGGACCTCTGGTCTTGTGGACGTGCTGCCCCGCCTCCGGCCCATAGCTCTGCCTCATGGCCAGATATGCAGGTGCGGCCACCAAGACCTGGCAAAGACACTATGACCTTGGAGCACAGTGAGCTCATTTGTGACAGCTTTTCCCAGACGCTCCCTGTCACCAAGTGATGCTGACTGTCCCAGGACCCCGTGTGACAGTGTGACTGCGAACGCCAGGCATACGGGTGCTCCGAGCTGGGCCGGCCCCAGAAAGCCCACAGACTCTCAGAATCTACATGTCTGCCGTCTCTGCAGGACACACAGCGGCGACAGCGCAGGACTCACAGGCGGGCCGTGCAGGTCGCCCATCTGGCACATAGAGTAGGAGGAGCATGGACGGGCGAGTCACATGGGGCCCACACTTTCGGCGCCAGAGGTCAGTGTTCACAGCTGCCTCTGGACCATGATGCTTGTCACTTCTCCCTGTCCGATTGGAATGACAGTCGCCAGAAAGATGTCCACCCGGAACCTATGAATGTGAGCTTATTCGGAAGAAGAATCTCTGCGGACATAATTGAGGATCTTGATGACAGCACTCTGATGGGGGGTGGCTCTAACTACAGGGACCAGTGTCCCCATGAGGGAGGGCAAGGGACACGCAGAGAAGGCAGGGAAGGTGGAGGCCAAGACTGCAGCCACGTGTCTGCACGTCCAGGGTCACGAGGGCTGCCGGTTGTTCAGATCAGCCTGGGACAGAGTCTCCCGTGGGCCCTGCAGGTGGAACTAACCTTTACTTTCGACCTGCGGCCTCCAGAAGTTTGGGGGAGCGCGCCCCCCAGTTTGTCTCGACGGCCCTGGGGAGCCCAGGTACCTCCCCGTCCAAGCTTTTACTGCCCGGGGGCATCTGGCACCCCTTTAATCTTGGTGTCCTCTTGCAGCTGGACTGTCATTACAATGCGGCCAGGGCAGCGAGCTCGAAGTAACCTGGATGCTCACCCCATGCTGACCTCCATGAGGCGTGGCCCTCAGGTCCAAAGGATGCCACTGTCTGGGGGGGCCTGGGCGTGCCAAGGGCAGAGGCCCTCGCAGTGGAAGGAGATGGTGACCGAGCAAGAGCCTGAGAAGACGCTGCAGGCTTTTGCACTGCAGCGTCCCTGACGGCCTGCTGTTTGTCTGGCGGTGACTTCCCGTGGGAGGGGCTCCTGTTGTGCTCTGGGGTGACACACGGGTGCTGGTCTATCTCAGAGGCACAGAGAGAGCTCTCTTACACCCCACCCAGCTTGGAATCACTGTTTCTGGAGCTGGGACAAGGGTAGCCTTTGGAGCGGCCCCTCTGGCACCCACGTGGCTTTGGCAGCAGAGGGGCAGGTCCCCGAGTCCACACACAGGCGCTTCAGGAGCCGGGGACTCTGCCTCCTGGGACAGCGGGAGCCCGGCGGGTGTGCAGGGGGAAGAGAGGGACACTCACGGCACACGGGCCTCATGTGTCTTCGGTCTGTCAGTTAGATGGACCGTCTCGGACCCAGCAGGGTCTTTGCCACTGAGGATGCCCTGGAAATAGACGCGCTTCGGGCTGCCCACTCGGGGCCACCAGCGCCTGGACACGTGGACACCCGTGGGAGTCTGTGTCCCGCGCAGCGATTGTGCCGGCAGAGGCTGAGGGGGACACGCGTGGAGGCGGGAGCATGTGAGTCCCAGCCCCGCCCCTGCCCCGCGGGACTCTGCGCCCCAGCACGAGGCCCTCCAGCACCTGGCAGCCCGACGGGCAGCATGAGGGCCGCTGACCCTTCGACCACACAGTTTGGACACGGTCTTCTTATCCGTGGAGATTTTTCTAAGAGTGCACTGGAAATTTTTTTGAGGTTTTGACAATTTGGAAAAACTTACGAATGAACCAGGCAGCCTAGAAATGTTGGAAAAAATTAAAAAAAGGTATGTCACAAATGCATGAGCTATATGTCGATAAAAGAGTCTATTGTACCATCTACTACCATAAAGCAGGCATACACTTATTATAATAAAGTTAAAATTTAGCAAAACTACACACACAAACACTTACAGGCAGTACATGGCACTGTTGGCAGTCAAAATGCAAACAGAGTTAAAGATGTATTAAGTCTCCGCTCGTGAAATCAACGGCGAGCACAGCCTGGTGGCGCAGGCATTAACTCTGCAAGTCCGGCGCAGTCCAGTGACAAGACCAAGATTCTTAGTTCCCGAGTGAGGGCCGCAGGGAGCAGCCAGAATGAACAACTAACTGACTAAATAAATGATTCTTCCTCCTCGCTTTGCTTGCCTTCATGCCTCCCTTCTTCCTTTGTCTTTAAAGAAAAAAAGGAGGCGCATCCTGGTGACTTAACAGCTGAGTTCATGGCCTCTGCTGAGGACCGTGCACATGGATCCCAAGGAGCCGGGTTCAAGACCCAGGCCTGAGGGGAATGACCAAGGTGGACACCTAGATAAAATAAATAAGTGCCTCTCCCTCCGTTCTCTTCTGCCTCCCGCCTCTGCTCGCCTTCTCCCCTGCTGCACCTGTCCTTCGGAAAACTGAGCTGCCGCACGCACGGAGCAGCGGTAGTAATTCCCTGTCACTACCGTGGTGAGCGCCAGCATCGTCAGCCTCTGTGTAGGACACCGTGTCACCTGCGCGAGCGCTTCATCTCCCCAGAAATTGCGTCCTGCTGTCAAAAGCGCGCTCTTCTCGTGTGGTTTTCGTGGCACTGCGGCACCGTGAGCCTCAGATGACACCAGGAGACCATGGGCCACCAGTGTCTGGAAGCTCCCGAGACACAGAGAAGATACGACATTCCAGAAAACGTCGATGGCTTGACAGGAACCGAACACAATGCTGACGGAGCTACGACAGGCGGCTCACTTGTTCAGATGATGCAAATCTACGGCGTGGACGATCGGGACAGAGCTGCGCGTGGATCTCTCTTCCTTCGGCCTATATTACTCACGTTTTCTTTCTCCAGCTAACTTTGCTGTAGGGATGCAGTACAAGCACCTACAACCTAGAGAATATGTGTTGCCCCACTGTTTACACGATTGGTGAGCTGAATAGTTGGGTTTTGGGGGGCTCCTTAGTTGCGTGTGGGTCTCTGACTGCTGGGATGTCAGTTCCCCGACCCCGTCGTTGGAGGGTCGCTGTGCTGTGGGAACCGTGGCTTCTCTCGCTGCCCCAAGCGTGGTCCGCAGAGCGGCAGCCGCACTCCCCGGGGGCTTGTCGACATGTAATTTGGGGGTTTCATCTTCGTTTCACAAGTGAAGTTTGGGGCTTTAACAAGCCCCCGGTGAGTTTTGTGCGTGTTATGGGGTGAGAAGCAGTGACGTGTAGTTTGCTCGTTCTGCAGCAGAGCGATAAGGATGCTGGATTCACATGCAGTTTGTCAAGGCTGGTCATCCCCTTAAAGAGGCAGCAGACTGACAGGGACTGGGGCACAGCGAGGACCCGCAAGGCGCAGCCACACCCTGGGGCGGGCCAGCGAGCCCTGTGCGAGGCACACCCGCATGGGAGTCCCGTGTGGGGCATGCATACGCACCAGCTCTTCAAATACTTGCCTTTGGCCAAGAATGAAATTCGGCTGAGACTGTGAGACTGGAGGCCAGCGGGTCAGCAGCGACACTGAAAATCTCCTCTGGAATCCATGTCGACACCCCAGAGAGCGAGAACCACAGGCCCGAGAGAAAGGAGTTAGAAATCACTGGCCAGGAGCACCAGGGTGGATTTTTCTCCCAGACATGCTCAACTCTCCCACGTGAGTCAGTCCCGGAGACCCCAGACAAAACAAGCTCAGCGTCGCCCTTATTCATCATAACTTAACCGAACAAACTCGGGATGTCAGCTTCCTGGACTGTTCAAATTTAATGGTGCCGCATTAGCATCCTCTTCCTGGTGCAAGACATCACATGACACCATTTATCGTGTCATCAAGCTGCCCATGTATTGGTAAGGATCCTTTGAGAATGACACCAGCTGCCTATTAGATGGGAATCCTATTTGTGTGCATTTTTCAACTTAAAAATGAGATATTTGTCATATACTAAAAATTGATGACACTGAAGTGGATAGTCACTGGCTTTATAGCACTTTCACGATGTGTAATCATCACCATTGTCCAATTCCAGAATATTCTACCACCTATAACCCCATCCTCACCCTGCCAGGCACTAATCTACTGTCTGTTTATATGGATTTGCATTTTCTGGGCTTTTCACATAAACAGAATTATTTCGTCCATGGCCTTTTGTGACTGGGTCCTCCCACTTAGCATAATGTTTTCAAGGTTCATCTGTCGTCTCAGGAATCAGTCCTCTATTCCCTTTCACTGTCAAATGATAACCCACTGTGTGGGGGTCTCAGAGCTTGCTTATCCACTCAACTGTCAATGGGTATTTGGGCTGTCTCCACTTTGGAGAAGGCTGCCAGGAACGTCCGTCTATCGTCTTTTGTGTGAATGCATGTTTTGGGATCTTCTGGGTACTGACCTAGTAGCGGAATTGCTGGGCCCTCTGGTCAGCACATGTCTGACTCTTTAAGGAACCATCAAGCTGTTCCCACAAGGACCACACCATTCTGCACCCCCACTAGCAATGCAAGGTCCCGTTGTTTCCACATCCCCCTCCCCACTCGTCATTTTCCACTATAAAATATATACTATTGTCACCGTCCTCAGGGGTGTGATGCCTGGGGGGTGTCTTACATGGTTTTATTTACAACTTGATAATGACAATGGCTTTGAGTGTCTCTTCCTGTGTTTATGGCCACTGTTATAGCTTCTTCGGAGACCCATCTCTTCAAAAATGTTGCCCACTTTTTAATTCGGTGGTCTTTCAAATTATGGAAGAGTCTTATTCATTTTTTTAATAGGTGTCAGAATTGGTATAGTTAGCTAAAGGTAAACGACTTTTATTTGCCGCATTGCCTTCAGCGAGACATTTTCAGCTGACAAAGTTTATGAGACAAAACCATGACCGCTGGAAGCACAAGTTTTCTGCAGTCACGCCTGTAAGTCCTACAGTTTCTCTTGAGACCATCTCTACCTTGTTGAAACCAAGGAGAAATTCACAATGAGGGCTGATTCCACTCGCTCTGGAATCATGGCCGTAAGTACAGAAGCAGCAGTCTCTGGGACTTAGTTTGGAAGACTCACGAGAGACTCTCTTATACTCACCTGGTAAGACTCACATGGACTCACATGGACTCACACAGAGACTCATATAAACTCACATGGACTCAAATGGACTCAGAGAGACTCAAATAGACTCACAGAGACTCACATAAACTCACATGGACTGGACTCAAATGGACTCACAGACTCACATGGACTCACGGAGACTCAAAGAGACTCACATGGACTCACATGGACTCACATAGAGGCTCACATAGAAATGACTCAGTGACTGTCGCACATGTCCTGTGAGTGGCTCTCACTGGCAGATCTCTGCACTCACTGAAGAATGAACATCCTGCTGAGGTCTGGAGGACGGTCACATGTGTCCTACACATGGTCCCTCCAGGGGTGTCTGTGCCCACTCAGTAGGTCACTCTTAGTGCTCACAGCTCTATGGGTCAGGTCCTAGGACCTTTTCAAGTAGGCAGCCAAGCAAGTTGTCCAAGGTCACCGAGCTCATTAGTGAGAGGCGAGACCGCTGGTCTTCACTGAGCGCGCCCTAGGGAAGTGGCCTCAGAGAAAAGACTCTTGCTGTGGGTCACAAGGAGGTGTGAAAAGGGGAAGCACAGGCAGCTGCCCCCCGGTCACTGTCTCCGGTGGCTTTCCCAGTCTCATGGTGTCCCTGGGGTCCACAAAGCTGCTTAAACTGGGAGACGTGGGTTTATGTTACTCCAATTCACAGAAGACGATTGTTAGGGGTTAAATGGTGACGGCCTGTGAACGTGACCTCATCTGGAAATAGGGACTTTGTAGATGATCAGGTTGCACTGAGATCACTAGGGCGGGTCCTGATCCAAGACAACTGTGTCATTGTGCAAGGGGAGGTGTGGACCCCGGAGACACCGCCCAGGGAGAATTCTCGCGTGTGGAGGCTGAGACGACGTGCCTGATCCCAAGGATGCTGAGATCCTTGCAAGACGCGGGAGCTGGGACACAGGCCTGGAGCTTCTCGGAAGAAGCCCGCTGTGCCTGCACCTTGACCTCGGATTCCGGCCTCCAGAGCTGTAAGTCAGTGCACTGTGGCCTACGCTGCTCTGTGGTCTTCGTGACGGGAGCTCTGCTGGAAGCAAAACTGCCAGCAAACCAAAGGGCAACAGATTCCTCTGGAGATCGACCCCATCCCTGGCCTCGCCCTGCAGGACACTTGGCTGCCTACTTTCTCGGTGGCCTGGGTCCCCTCAGATGCCACCATTCTTCTTCACAGTCATTATTTTGCCCAGATCTAGCCCTAACCTGGACACCATTCGGGCCCTTAAGTTTACTTTTCCTCATTGTCAGACACAAAAAACTGACTTCACAGCTTGACTCTTCCGGGTGAAGCTTATTGACATTTTAGAGGAGTGTCTTCTCTGCTTACAGCTTCCTTACTATTTCATGTCAAAAGAAACTGTCACGTGCCTTTCACCAAATTAGGATTCCTGTGTACCAGGCACTATCCTAGGCTCCTGAGACTCAGAGAGGAACTAAATGGACACACATCTCTGTGTGTACTAGGATGTACTAGGGAGAAACTTGCTCTCTCCCCCCTCAAATGTCCAAGTTCAGATTCTTGAAAGCTGTGAATACGTGACCCCATGTGACGGAAGAGATGTTTGCAGTGTGATTAGAGCTTTGAGATGGGACATTCAGCTGGATTATCAGGGAGGGTCCAGTGCCATCTCCAGGGTCCTTAGGAGGAGAGCTGCCATGTGTCCTGTGGTTTGTCCAGGATTGGTCTGGTTTAGTAAGGTTGAACAGCCCACACCGCAAGCCCCTGCACACACGATGGCACCGTAACTGGCCCCGGCTTCAGCTCTACGCACGTTGACAAGACTGTAACGAGAGGCAGGAGACAGATGTGGAAACAGCCCACCACTGGCTCTGATGCATCTGGTAAAGCAGGCGGCCTCTGGGCACCGAAGGGACCAGGACAGTCTCTCCCCTCGAGCCCCAGATGGAGTGCAGCCCGGCGGCCCACGACTTCAGGATTTCTGGTCCTAGGATGGAAGGAGAAGCCTCTGTGCTGGTTTAAGGCCCTGGTGAGTTACAGCCGGAAACGGGGGAGATACAGTAAATCTACAGCTCAGGGTGACGGGATATCACGTGGGAGGGAACGGTGGCCTGGAGGAGAGTGATGCAGGGGAGGGGACACAGACTGAGATTGGTTCCCCAGGAAATGGATGGCAGGAAGGTCAGGCTGAGAAGGGGGGGTGGGCTTGGAGATGACCTGGGGGAAGAGAGGGAACCAGCAGTGACCTGGGCAAGGGACCCCAGTGCAGGCCTCGAAGGAGGGCCCTCTGGCCCCGCACAATGGGCGTTCTGGGCCCATCTCCCTTTGTCCCTGGCCTCTGCCCACTGAATTGGCCTTCCCTTTCGCTGAGACAACCAAAGATGTCTCAGGACACTGCCATTGTGCCCCTGGGAACCAAGGTGCCCTGGGTGGAGACAGGAACAGCAGGCTCAGCAAGAGGCTTTCTGGTGCCCCAGCGGACAGGGAGCCCAAGCTGGCAGCTCCGCGTGGCAGCCGGCACCTGGGTTCAGAGAGCAGCTGCTGGCGCCACTGGGAACTCAAGGAAAAAGGCACCCTCTCCAGACACCCCGCCTCTCCGTCGGGACCTGCGAGGTAAGGGACGCACAACACAGGCTGCAGGGCAGGTTTGGCCATCACGCACCCACTGCCACCTGAGCCGCCCTGGGGCTGGGAGTGCGGGACTCGCCTGCTCGGAGCTCATTGCTGCTGAAGACGCTCTGGAACAGCTGCCCCAGCCAGGCCTCAGCTCCGGGTGGCTCGCGGGGAGGACACGGGCTTCCGAAGTCAGGCGGCCGGATTCACACCCTCACCCTGCTTTGCGACCCTGGCAAGACGCCAGCCTCTCCAGGCCTGTGTCTGCGCCTGGGGAAGGAGCGTAATGATAAAAAAAATAGTTCCGACCCCACCGTGGTGGAGAAGCAAATAGAAAAACTGGCAGATATATCTAGCTCAGTGCTTGGTGCTCAAAAGTGGCCAGTAATAGCTCCTGTGACGTCTGTCTGTCTGTCTGTCTGTCTGTCTGCTGGAGACCAGCGGCTGGTGCAGGTGGGTTGGACAGACCCGTGTGCCTCCTTTCAGAGCGCTCATGCGATGACTCGATCAAGAACCAGGAGCGGAGTTCTGCTCCCCAGCCTGGGCGGATGACTCGTTTCAATCTGCTTGTGACCCACTGGCTTTGAGGTGCTGGGACTCTGATGGGAGCCTGGAGTGCTTTCCACCCCAAGGGCTGGCGAGCGTCTGAGGGGCCCCTCAGTGGGGAAGCTTTAGCTGCAAGCAACTGAAATTCCAAGTAAAAGCTGAATTATTTTTGTCCCCTAATCACAAGTCCTAAGGTCTGGCAGTGCCAGGATTGAATATTTCAGCAGTTCAATGACGTCATCTAATACCCAGGTTCCTTCTGCCACCTTCACTGTGTGGGCTGGGGGTCGAGATGGCTGCGGCCACTCCAGTCATCACATCTCTAGTCACTGAAATTCAGAGGCATCAAAGGAGAGCAGCATGATCCCTGCCTCTAACGTAAAACGTACGAAAAAAGATCCCCACTTCCACAAACTTACTCCAGCCAAGAAGCCTTCCTCTCCAGTCCTGGGTCAGAACCATGACAGAGGACCCTTCCTAGCACATCGCTGGTGAGAAGAACGAGCTCATTTCTTGATGCAGAGCCACCTCCCGAGGCCAAGGGTACCCTCAAGCAAAACGGGGCTCCAGCCACAGAATGATGACAGAGCAAAGTGATGGCACCATGTGAATTTCCTGCGGATGTGATCCTGTTCTTGAACTGTCACTAAGGGAGCAAACTTTTCCTTTGGGGTTGAGGGGGGTCCACACGAGGACTCATATTTGTTTCAGGCCTTCTAACCGGTTTGGGGTCCTTTGGCAAGACCATGGTGTAGCCTAGAGGCTTGAGACACCCAGGAGACTTAAGGGGAAGTCATGTCAAATCAGAAGGGGCACTGGGATCTGCCACTCAGTCACTCAAGAGAGCTGCCACTCAGTTCCCAGGCTCTAGGCTGACATCTGAGTCCCCGTGGGAATAGACACTAAGGAACCGTGCCACTCTGGTGGTCACTGAGCATGGGGGGACACGGGGTGGGGGGGCCTGCATTTTGGGCTGCCATGCTGATCCTAGCTCCCTGAGGACCAGGAAGTGGGTACGCCCACCAGGGGTCAGGGCAGGGAAGGAGGAAGCAGAGGGCGGTGGTCATCAGCACGGGAGCCTCCTCCCTCAAAGGAGATCTCAGAAAGCGCTGGAGGCAAACACCGAGGGAAGGCCAGGGGTCTTCAGGTGCACCCTTCAGAGTCCTGTTTCTACACCTACTTCTGCTCCAAGGCTTGTTTGGTGTGGGAAAGGGGAACTCGGTTGAACTAACGACTTTCTCTTTGGGAAAACTGAAGGCAGTTTCACACAGGCCGCCAGTGCTCACGGCTGGTGGGCCTCTGAGTCACCAGCCAGAACGCAGCTCTCTGAGGAGATGAGAACCATGTCCTAAGTCCTCCAGCACCACTGCTGAGTGTGGTGTCCCCGTATCACAGCGTCTGTGAAGATGGCTTTAACAGGGCTTTTACATGAAGAAGATGGCCTCCCAGGACACTTCAGATGACATGGCGATGCGACTTTCCAGCTGTGTAATAATGGACTCAAGCATATACTTAGGAAACAAGCCTTTGCGATTGTCATTACCTGACCAAGATGGCTTAAGGACCACACCACAATGCACTGAGATTATTCCAGCTTTTACAAGACATGGGCGTGTGTAATTAATTCCACGGGGATTAGTGGAAATGGCCATGAGCAGCCATTAGAAACATGGGCGCTAGGCGAAAGATAGGTGTCTCTTCCCCGGCTTCCTGGCATGTCACTCATTGAAGCATCTGCTACGGTTCGACGCCCACGGCCCCACGGGGGAGAGGTTTTCCTTTGGCTGAGATGGGGTTTTCCTTAGCCGCGCAGGTGCAGCAAGAACACGGCCCTCAGGCTCGTCCATACACTAGGACGAACCACTATCCCTGCAAACCAGAGCTGGTGTCGCCCGGAGAAGAGGCCGCGTCCAAGCAGAGCCTGCAAGCCCCCCACGTGCTGGCCACTTTGGGCGGCTGCACGGAGCTCCTCACCCATCGTCTCATTTTGTCTTTGGAACCACCCCGCGGGGCAGGGCAGGCCGGGGTTCTTGGCCTCAGGCTACAGTCATGGAATCTAGGTTGAGAAGCTAGAGGGCTCAGTCAGGAGTGCACCCCAATGCAGGCCCGCTGACCCTCCTTGCATCTCCATTTGCTGGGGTGTCTAAATGCCCCGTAAGAAACAAGGAGGCATTGCCCCCACGCAAACAGTCTCTTGAAGAGGACGCTGGCAAGAATTCTTCAAGGACGGGACCTGCTACAGGAAGACGGCTTCTCTAGACACTGGGTGGCACTTCTGACGACAAGGACAGACCCTAGAGCCTGGGGCCACGCTTGTCAGCTGTGGCCTATGCTCTGGGTGGGGCGAGCGGAAGTCTCCACCCTTTTCTCCCTGGATTCAGAATCCCAGCCTCCTTCAAGGGCAGGGTCCCCCTCCAGGAGTGCAGGTTGGGGAGTTTTAGGGAGCTCAGCCTGCGGGTCCCAGGGGCCTGGGGGCTTCAGTCAGGGCTCCACCCTCGAAAAGCACTGTCCTCAGAAGTCACACTGGCTTCTCTAATGCATCAACCAAGATGAAGACAAAACACCAATTAAATCGAAATGCTTCTTCCTCCTCTCCTGCCTGCCTCCCTCCCTGCCTCCCTGCCTCCCTCCCT
>RJWH01008321.1:0-31584 GCA_004363575.1 Solenodon paradoxus
GCCCCCCCCCGCACCTCCCGGCCCGCCTCGCACCTCCCGCCTCCCTGAGTTAGGATTCTCACCAGACACCAAGGGTCAGATACTGTCTACTGACATTTTAGTCAGCACAATGGCCTCATGTGTTAGGAGGTGTTACAGGTGACAAAGGTAGGAATAGTCAGCCGGATTTTGTGGGGCCAGGTCTTGCCCCCTAGTGTCTACTGGGATGGCCCTGTCCCCTGGTTTATGTCAAATCTTGCATCCAATCAATATCATCAACATGCAAAGAAGCAGGAAAACACCTTCCACAAGGAGGACAAACATCAATAAAAAAGAGGTGACAGGACCCGATGCAGACGTTGACATACTGGGCAGCGTGCGGTCACGACTCTGAAGGTCTAACGTCAAGGGCATTCTGGATAAAACGTGAGCACAGTTAATTGAACGTGAGTTCCAAGCAGGCCCGGTAAGAAAAGGTTAGCGTTACGGGTGCGCCGCTTGGGAAAGCACTTCACCGTTTCTCCACGGCCAGCACGAAGTCTCCACGCTGGGGCACCCACCTGAGGAGAGGAAAGAGTGGCTGCGGGCACATGGCAGACAGGTGAAGCGTTTTGACTTTTGTAAGACAGGCGCAGCAGGATCTAGGGTGAGCAGGCAGAGAGGAGGGGGCGTGTATTTTCTTTATGCTCATCTTGGCTGTTTCCGCTGGCCTGGAACGCAAAGCTGGGTCCTTGGGGCGCTGTTCTTAGAAAACACACGTGACCGGAAGCCTGGGTGACCAGTTCTCTCCCACCTTGTTTGCCAGGTAGAAGCAGGTGCTGAGCATCTATCTCTTCATGTCATCAAAACACTCTTTAACGCGGCGCAGTGACTGTCCCACGTGGGACACCCTGCGGTTCAAGCCTGTCCTCTGCACACTTTGTGTGGTGTGCTCACCTTTGCTCACTTAGATGACACGTTTTCAAGTCACGCAGGACGCTCGATGTACAACCGCAGGGCTGCACACACTGACCGGCGCCTCCTCGCTCCGCAGGGTCAGGCTTCGGCGCAGCCACCAAGGCCATGTGTGTTGGCATGCGCTTCTGGAGGCCGGAGCGACTGCAGACGCTGGTGCGGGTCAGCGTGGAGTGCGGCCGGATGACACACAGCCACCCCACAGGTGACGTCCAGGGCAGCCCGCGGCAGTCTGCCCGCGGCCCGGCCGGTTCCCTGCTGCGTTTGCTGGTGTTGCTTGGGTTCTAAACCATCCGTTGAGCTTAACTTGCTTTCTGCCTCAGAGTGGGGTTGGCGAGAGGGCGGAGCCTGCAGGGAGGAGCTCCCACCAGAGCAAAAGAAAAGGAAGTGTCCCTTCTGGGGACTCGCTGGACCTGGCTGGAGTCCTGGGGACTGGCTGCTGTGCTCAGCCGGGGAGGAGCCCCGCTGACGTGCCCTGCAGGCCCTCGGGTGACCGGTCGGCCTCTGTGCAGACAGGAGAGGAACACAGGGCTCCTGCTGAGACCAGGCTGTCCTCCTCCAGGTTTCCTTGGGTCCCTGTGCGCGGCTCTGTTCGCGTCCTATGCAGTGCAAGGGAAACCACTGGAGCGGTGGGGACGCGCCATGCTGGGCGCGGTGCCGCTGGCGCAGGACTACTGCTGGAGGAGCCTGCAGCACATGGCAGGTGAGCCGGCGCCCGGCACCTGGTGTGCGGACAGCCCTGCGGGGCTCAGGGCCCGCCGCCCAGCCTCGCCTGAGCACCCAGGGCCCATCTGGGGCACCCTTCAGTGGAGCTGTCAGAGTCCCGCTGCTCCCAGACCAGCTCCTGGCCGTGACGCCGGGCGGGGTGCACACGACCAGCATCCACCGGGAAGCCACCTCTGCGTCCCCAGAACCTGCCCACAGGCGTCCCTCGGGCCCCGGGGAGGCCCAGGCACTCTGGGCGTGCGCTCCTCTCCCTGTAGGTGCAGACGGGGCCCGGAGGCCAGGACCCCCCTGGACACCCTCGCCCCTCGGGGGCCTTGGCCCACACTGAGGAGCCCAGGCTTTGACAGCCTCAGCTTGTCGAGGAGAATTCCTGGAATAAACTGTCCGGGCTGTCCCCAGGGAGAGGGACAGGGCTGAGCGCAGGAACAAGGCCTGTCCAAGCAGCCTGAGACGGCAGTTTGGAACGAAGCCCACACACCACTTCACTGTCGCCCCCCCCAAGGTGGAGATTCAACCCCAAAATTTGCCAGGAGCCACTCTGCCAGGGGACCTCTGCATCACGGGTGCCCGGGCCCAGCACCTCCACAGGTGGCCCTGCTCCCATGGGCAGGGAGGAGAATATGTCAAGAGCCAGCCCCCCGCACAGTGACCCCAGAACAGGGTCACCCCGTTTCTCCACCGCGACCCAGGCCCCTCCAGCTGGAAAGGTGGCCCGTGCGCGTGGGGAGGTCATGTCCCTGGGCCACGGGTCACCTGATGCCGGAGACACGCCTCTGCTCGGGGCTCCCAGAGCAGGGACCGCTTGAGGCGCCCCGCCAGCCGGGTGGCGGGCAGGGGGCTCACGGGGTAAGTTGTGACCCTCTCGACACAGAACTTCCCAACACACTGCCCCCAAGGAGGACACCTTCCTAGGCCACCCAGGACACGCTTCTGGGGAGAGTGGATTTGGACGCCATCCCAAAGCAGGCTGGCACCCACGGGGAAAGGCTGTTCTGAGCGCCCACAGGCCCGGGCTGCTGGGTCACTTTCATCCTGTCAGGGGACTGGGCTCTCGCTCAGCCCTGTGGGTCCCTCTGCCACCGGGGCCTTGTCCCTCACTCCCAGTCCTATGACCGGAAGGCCAGTGGCACCACCATCTCCATGCCGCTCCAAGGGTATCGCTGGGCCTGTGGCTCGAATGCCCGTTTCCTGGGGCCTCGATGGCCCCCAGCACCCACACTGCCTGGCCCAGCGGCTCCCGGTCCTGCCGAGGGGCTCCTGGGCTCCCCTGGTGGAGTGCCTCGCCCGCCCCATGACCCCGGGAGGCTGGGCCCTGCGAATGGGGACGCGCACCTCCGGGCTCTGCGGCCACAGTGAGACGGGCGGCACTGCCAGGAGGCACACTCGGAGCACTGGCCAGCCCGCCCGCAGTGCCCGCTCCTTGCTCTTAGAATATCAGGAGCACTGGTTCTACTTTGAAGCCAAGTGGCAGTTTTATCTGGAGGAGAGGAACCTCGGTGAAGACTCGGGTCACAAAGCCAGCTTTCCCGACTGCTACGACGCAGAGGAGAGGGACAGGGTGAGCGCTGCTGTGTCCAGCGGCTGTGGGCTGTTGGCTGGACAGTATCAAAGCCTTCAGAGCCACCCTGCAGCCGGGGCCCTCGCTGTCCTTCTGCTCCCGTCAGAGCCCACGTCCCCGCAGACAGCTGCTGGCCGCCTGGCCCTCCCGTCCAGTCAGCCCCAGCCCGCTGCGGGCGGGAGGGGACCCAGCGCGTCTCTGAAGGATGGGTGCGGGGGCCACGCCAGGCCAGCTTCCTGCCGAACGACACCGGGCTGGGGACCCAGCACACGGGGACAGCACACCCCCACAGAGGAAGGGCCTCAGGGGCTGGAAGTTGGCTCCAAGACCAGCAATGTGCTTCCGCTGTCCCTCAGACCTACAGGAAATGGAGCTCGGAAGGTCGCGGGGGCCAGCGGGGCCATGACGCCCCCATGATTGCGTATGATGCGCTCCTAGGAGCTGGGGGCAGCTGGACGGAGCTCTGCCACCGCGCCATGTTCCACGGAGGTGAGGCTGACCACGCGGCCTGCAGCGCCCGGCTCACGGCACCCGGGGGCGGGGGCGGGCTGCAGGAGGTCTCAGTGACGCCTTGGCCTGGGCCTGTCTGAACAGGGTGGGGACGCAGAACGGGGGCCGGAGGCAGGGCTCCCTCCTTTGGGGCCTGGTCCAGGAGTCCACATGGCTGGCCGCCAGGTCACTGTAACATCTGCCGGCCGTAGCCAGACTGACGTGTCTCCATGCAGATCTGGTGTCTGAGGGGCCGAGGGCCAGGGTGGGCTTCCCTTCCTGGTTCGGGGGTTCCCTGGACCCCGCGGCCACGTCCGCCTGCACCGGTGAGAGGACAAGGCGCCTCCTTCTGGGCAGGCTCTGAAGTTCCAGTTGTGCACCTGGAGTGTCCTCAGGGCCAGCTTGGGGCTTCAGGCCCGGGGTCTGGGGACCGGAGAGCCCAGGCGCAGGCGGAGCCCGGCTCTGCTGCCAGCCCGGGACAAGTGCTCCTGCGCTGATGCTTCAGGGTCGCGCGGGGAGGAGGCAACCCCGTCCCTCCCCAAGCAGCAAGGCCTCCGGGCCCCGGGGGATACTGAGCAAAACCGGGGCTTGGCACAGAGGCCCCGGACGCTGCCTCTCTTGGAGCGGTCAGCCCGGGAGCCCGACAGGCCTGGAAAGGGTGACGGTGGTCAGTCGGGGTGACTGGAGGCTTGTGTCCTGACAGGCGAGAGCGCAGCCACGGGCACCATCGCCGGCTGCCTGTTCGGGCTGCTGCACGGCCTGGACGCTGCCCGCGCCGGGCTGTGCCTGGAGCCGGAGCCGCGGGAGCAGCTGGAGCGGCTGGGCGCAGCGCTGCACGGCCTGTCCATCGCGGAGAGGTGACCGGGGAGCCCCCACGCAGCCACAGCGGCCCCGCAGAGCTGGCGCGGCCCTAGCCGCTGACCTCGGGCCTCATGCGGGCGGCCCTCCAGGCCCCTGGACCCGGCTTGCTCTTCACACCCACGGAGCCGGCGGGCTCTTCAGCCCCGCACGGTGACTGGCTGCCCCTCCAAGAGCACCTGCCGCCTGCGTGCTCGCGCCCCAACCCCGGCCGCCTGCGTGCTCGTCCCCGCGCCCTCCGCGCCGCCTGCGTGCTCGTCCCCGCCCGTCCCCGCCTGCGTGCTCGCGCCCCGCCAGCCGCCTGCGTGCTCGTCCCCGCCCCCACCGCGCCGCCTGCGTGCTCGCGCCCCGCCAGCCGCCTGCGTGCTCGTCCCCGCCCTCCAGCCGCCTGGGTGCTCGTGCCCGCACCCGCACCCGCCCCCCCGCGTTTGCACACGCGTGTGCTCACTCCCTGTTTGTGCACCAGACGGTGTCCAGCCGAGGAACAGCACATGCAAAGACCATGGGCTCAGGTCCAGCTGGCCACAGCCCTGTGCAGCCAGAACGTAACGGGGTGCAAGGCGGGAGGCAGAGGCTGGCGGCCTGGGGACCAGGCAGGGGGGCTTCGGGAGAGCAGGAGCCCACCCCGCAGTGGCCGTGGACAGAACAGCTACGCACGCACCACAGCGTTCTGGGGCAGAATGGCCCAGGGGTCAGCGGGGAGGCCGCACCGAAGGCACACTGGGCTGCAGGGTTGGTTCCACAGACGACCTGGAAGTCGGTGGCCGTCTGCTCTCTTCTGCCGCAGCCCAGACGCCAGCCTGACACTTCACAGGCCGCCGGCTTTGGCCAGGCCACCT
The DNA here is from genome assembly GCA_004363575.1 of Solenodon paradoxus. Lineage (NCBI taxonomy): Eukaryota > Metazoa > Chordata > Mammalia > Eulipotyphla > Solenodontidae > Solenodon > Solenodon paradoxus. Next base: position 5,404 of record RJWH01008321.1, read on the forward strand.
GGCAGAGCAGGGTCTCCTAAAAAAGAATTTTGTGGCCGTGACCATGGCTCCCTGCCCGCAAGTCTTGGGCAGTCTCCCGACCTTCCCTGGAGTGAGGACACTCCTTGGGGGGATTGTGAAGGCCTCTGGAGCCCTTTGGCACCGCCTGGGCCTGCAGAGGCAGCCCGTCCTGAGACCAGAGTCCTTGGCAGGCTGGGTGGGGGCCGTCAGTTTCGCGGAGCCCTGGGAGCAGCGGCCACACGCTACATGGCTACAGGGCATGAGACACGGGCACCAGGTCACCGAATGGCTAGCTGGACTCAGAAAAAGGCAGCATCTCCTCTGCGGCGCCCCTGACTCCCAGATGTCGGGTGGGACACCCAGCTCTGTGTGAGTCCCCGAGGGAGGCCCACGGTACTGGCTGAATCCGGGACCACAATCAGGCCCAGCCCTCAGCTGGCCAGCCCTGGGGAGGGTCAGGCAGATCCCGCCATGGGGAGGAACCACAGACCCACCCCTGGAGACTCACGGACCTAAGTGAGGACTCACTCACCTGCTACTCTGAAAGTCGCCTGTCTGCCAGGCACCCACTAGGCGTCACTGCACCTGGTGCCTGCTGGGAATGATCGCCGGTCGGGCTGCCCTTCAGGCCAATGGCCAGATGGAGACCAGCCTGGGCGGCAACCTTGGGAAGCTCCCCGCCGCCTTCGGCCCCTCCCTGCTCAGAAGAGGTGGGCTCTGCGGGCAGCGGTGATGCTGCCCCAGGGCCAGGTCCCCTGGACATCAGCGTGGGGAGCGGCCCAGGAAGGCAGAGGGAGTCCCCCACCACTGGGACCGCAGCCGGACGCTATGACACCCGCCCCGCAGAGAAGGGCTGAGCATGCTGCTCGCACTCGGGGGAGTGACCGGCGCTCACCGCACAGGCGAACTGGGCTCCCACTGCCTCTGGGCACCGCCTCCCCCAAAATTGTGAGTCACCCGGGGCCCCTCGAGGCCCCGGAAGGATCACAGGGCCTCATGCAAGGGCCACCGTGTGACGAGTGTCCACATCACATGGGGCCGGCAGTTTTGCAGACTGTGTGTCTCCTGTCGAGAATTCTGAAAGAGCACGAAACAGAGGGGTAACATGCTCGAAATGTCCTTTCAGCTGCTGCAGCTTCGTTACGTCAGTGCTGCAGCTGTGCCTTCAGCTCAGCAGGCTCTGAGCTTGTCCCCAAGCCCTAGACACTCGCTGTAAGCAGAGCGGGGCCCCGCCTTGTCCGAGTCCAGTGCCCTAAGCCTCCCTGCCTGCCCCTGCATGGGTGAGCACTCGTGCTCCCGGCCACCCACTTAGAGCAGCAGAGCCGGGCGGTGCTGCCGGGTCCGGGCCTTGAGGTCGAAGCCCCCACCCTTGGCAACCCCGAGCCCCAGGCTGGATTCTCAGAAGAGACCCTTCTCAGCCTGGACTCTGGACTCAGAAACCCTCAGACACCAGCAGCCCCATTTCCTAAGACCGCCTGGGGTCCCCACCTGTCAGCAGTGGCCGATCTGGGCTCTGCGGGCCGTGGCAGGGCAGCCAGGCCCACTCAGGGGCTTCCCCGGGGCGTTTGCAAAGGGGCTCAGGAAAGCAAAGCCCAGCTCTCCCGTCTCTTCCTCCTGCCACCAGGGCCAGTCTCCTCCGCAAAGGGGGGACCCACAGACCCACCAGGGCCAGCCTCCTCCCCAAAGTGGGGACCAACAGACCCGCCTGGGCCAGCCTCCTCCCCAAAGGGGGGACCCACAGACCCACCCGGGCCAGGTGGCTTTACAGAGCACTCTGGGACCCCTCAGCCTAGGCTGCGGTCAGGACGTAACTGCGGTGTCACCTCACTCCTCCCCGTGAGCGCGGGGACGGAAGTGCCGTTTCTGCACACACCGGCCGTCACACATGTAAACGCCGTCCACGCGCAAAGTAGCTTCCAAAGCGCGTCCAGGGTTGTCTCAGGACAGCTTCCACCCCGAGAACGGGCATTAGAAACTACTGCTTCTTCAGAGAAAGGGACCAGGGGCGAGGGTGCCCCGAGGCGTCTGGTCAGTGGCAGAAGTGGGCACGGGTCCCAGCATCGTGGCTGCCGGCCTTTGCTCCCCGGGACTTCTTGGGGTGTCAGGAAGAGGGGTGTTCCCTGAGCATACCCTGTAGAGTCATTTGGGAAAGTTGTGATAAATCTGCGACAGTAAATCTTCTTCCCACAGCCCCGAGGGCAGCAGCAGCACGTCGCCCATTGACATCGCAGCCCTGAAGAGGAAGGTCCGCGGGGCCGTGTGCCACCCAGGTGCCCACGCTGTCCTCAGCTGCCTGCTGCTGTTTGCTGCAGACCTGGAGGGCCGGCCACGAGGGCCGCCTGCCCAGAGCTGTGCGGCCAGCGCGCCCCAGGACGGCTGCCGGCGCCCCACGCGCTTCCAGCTCCTGCAGGCCAAGTTCATGAGCTGCGGCCGGGAGCCCACCCTCCGGCGGCCCCGGGAGGTGGGGCGGCTGGTCCCCAGGGACCGGCAGGGGGGCGTCGTGGCCGCCACCATCAGCAAGCTCCTGGGCAAGGCCCTCGAGGGGGCTGGCCGCCGGGGCCAGGGCCAGGGCCTCCCCGCCGGGAGGAGCTCCGTGAAGAGCATTCTGAAGAAGTTTTTGGCCGCTGAGGAGAAGGAGCAGGGAGAGCGGGAGAGGCACCCCGGGGAGTCGCCTGGCACGGCTGGAGGCCGCCCGCCCCAGCAGGCAGGCAGGGGCAGCGCGGTCCTGAGCAGGCTGCGGGAGAGGTTCGAGCGGGGTGGCTGCCTGTGCCGCAGACCGACGCGCCGGCCGGAGCACCGGCCCCAGAGCCGTGCACTGCACATGGCCACCGTGGCCAGCACCTGCGTCCCCGCGCCCCCCACCCGCCGACTGGCCTGTGCCGCCGAGCCCCTGCTGGCCTTCAGCATCGCCACTGTGGCCCGCGGACCGGGCAGCTGGCTGTCCCGCTGCGCCAGAGCCAGCCACTTGGGTCTGAGACACGCGCCCCGCAGAGAAGCGGTGCCACCTGCGAGCCCTGCTCCCGGGAGCGGCCCGCGTGGTGGGGAGTGTTCCCAGGCCCTGCCGGTCGGCCACGCTGCTCTGGAAGCAGCGCCCCACCAGGAGGGGCCGGACAGCGTCCCCGAGCCAGTGCCCTCTGCTGCCGCCCGCAGGGGCAATGCCCTTGCCGAGGACACACCCTCCCCACACAGACCAGACAGCCCAGGGGCTGCGGGAGCAGGGGGAGGACTGTGGGCGGGGGCCGTCCACGCAGGGAGCCCCAGAGAGGATGCCCAGGGGGCTGGAGGAGCAGGGGCGGCCCCAGAGGCCTCCGCAAGGGTGTGCAGGTTGGCGCGCGGGTCAGAAAGCGCGCACCCCGGCCCAGGGAGAAGCCCCCTCCTGGACGTCCAGCAGGCGCTCCTGGAACAGAAAGAACCAGGAGACATTCCCGTGCTCCGCGCAGCTGCCACTGTGCGCGCACAGGAGGGTGTGGAGGCCCCACGTGTAACCGTCAGGCTCCGCGTTGTCCGTGAAATGCCAATCCCCCTGCAGAGGGTGCAGGGCAGGGAAGGCGAGTGCCCACAGCCTCAGGGAGGAGGGACTGTGGCTGCAAACGCAGGGGCGCCACCTCCCAGCGCGGCCCAGGCGGGCAGGGAAGCCGCGGGACCCAGCGCCTCTTCACCGCGCAGCTCAAGCGCCAACTGGTGTCTCACAGCTTCGGGGGGCGCGGCCCAGCTGGGTGGGGTGGGCCCCGAGACGGCGCTGCCCTCGGAACCACAGGGCAGGCCTAGCGGAGGCAGGAGGCCCGGTCTCTGCCGTGAGAGCTTGGACGCACTCAGGAGCCCTGCGGGCGGCTCTGGAGCAGCCCTGGAGAGCGGCAATGAGACGCGCCCGAGGCCAGAGCCGAAGAGCACGCTGACCCCTGAGGACGGCTCCTGGCCGAGGACCGTGCTGGCGGAAGGCCGGCCCAGAGAAAGCCCACCATTATCAGGGCCGGACGGCCGGTCCCGGAGGGACCCGTGTGCTCTGCGTGGGCTAGAAGCTAGGGGTCCTGTGCGGCCCCGACAGCAGGCAGATGGAGGCACCAGCTGCCTCACAGACACACGCGGGCCAACTTCTGTAAGTGGACCACCGAAGGTCAGCTTTGAGGGTCTCGAGCCGGTGCCTTCTCCAGGTAGCGTCCTGACCCCTGGGGACTGCAGGGCAGGAGAGTCACCAGCCCGGGACCAGGCACGGGCAGCTCCAGCCCCGGAGACCCCAGCCACACCCCCAGAAGCAGCTGCAGGGCCCGCGGCTCTTCCAAGCGGCCCCCGCTTGTGTGTGTCTTGGGGAGAGGCAGCAAGCCCGTCCCGCACCCCCGCCATGCCGGGCAGTGCCCCCGGGACTGGCCCCAGGCCCCAGGCCGCAACCTCACAGGGGGACGGACCACCAGGGCCCTCTGCCCACCTGCGACCCAAGGATGACCAGGGCACCTTGTCTGCAGAGCAGCCTTCCCTTGGCGCCGGGGTCTCCTGCCGGCTTCCCCCGGGGCCATCGCCAGCAGTCAGTGGGCAGCAGGCAGACCTGATGCCCCAGGAGGCTGTGGACCTCCGGGGACGCCAACCGGCCACATCCCATGCGTGGGCCAGTGTCCCAGAGGACACCGCGGCCAAGGAAAGGCTGCAGCCACGGGCACCCCGGGGACTTTGGGACAGTGGACGAGCAGAGGGGCCCAAAGGGAAGAAGGCGGCAGGGCCTCCTGGCCAGGAGGTCACACTGTGCACCCACGAATTTGCTCAGCCACCTGGTGACTTGGCCCCCAAGGTGTGGAGCCCCCTTCAAAAGGCGGAGAAACTCCCAGAATACATGCCTGGGCAGTGGGTGAGCAGCCCAGAAGGGCCCGCTCAGGGACCTGCTGCCCCAGCTGAGGAGCACCCAGCACCTCTGGGGGAGCTGGGGCGCTGGGCACAGCCCCAGGTTGGTCGGAGGGAACCCCCTGACATGGCAGAAGGGCTGGCTGCAGGCGGGAGCCTCGGGGAGCAGCGGACACCAGCTCCCAGGGGCCCAGCGTCTCCTCTCCCTGAGCCAGCGTCCACGCCTGCGTCCAGGGGCCACAGCGCCAGGGCAGGGCCCCACGCCAGCCCCCCATGTGCTGGGAAGTACAAGGCCCAGAGCTTCGGAGACCAGCAGGCCTTCGACCTGTCGTTCAGACCCAGTGGCACCTCCCAGCTTCCCCAGTGAGCCCGATCCACGCCGTGCCCGCCGCTGCAGCCGTGTCTCGGCAACGCCACGCGTCCCAGCGGCCCTCGGAGGCCAGCTCGCGCCCTCTCCCCATCACCTCTTGGGAAGACATGAGTCCCTAACTGGTTCTTCTCGCAGCCTGGACACACCCATTGTTTCTTCTCCTCTGCTGGCCAGGCCGGCCTGTCCGCAGCGTCTCCGTGGAGCGGAGCTCGGGGCGAGGTCTGCTGCTGGGGCTGACGGCGGGGCCCCTCCCCTGCATCGAGGGAAACTCGGACGAGGCCGGCCTCCTTGGGCAGCGCTGCACAGCATGGTCGGGCCCCCCGTGGGCACGGACACTGACGCCCTGCCCCGCCCCCGCCATTCTGGAGGAAGAGCTGGGCTTCCGTGGGCTGCAGTGGCTGCCAGGGCCTTGTCCTTGACCCCTGCCCAGTCGGGATGACAGTCAGGAAGGCCAGTGCCTTGCCGCAGGGCTGACAGCCGCCACGGAGCTGACAGCAGGCTCACGTCTGCTCCCAAAGTGACCACCAGACATGTAAGGGGTCATCCTCAGAGGGCCTTTTCCCGGAAGCACAGTTCCAGGAAACCTTCTGTCAGACCTCCGTGTAAGGAGATTAAAGTGGCACAATCTCATCAAGGCCACAGCCCATCACCCTGGGCCTAGAGTCCTGCAGGGGGTGCGTGCGCCCACCAGCATGTCCCCACGTCCATCCACCCCCCAGGTCCCCACGTCCGTCCGCCCCCAGGTCCCCACGTCCGTCCGCCCCCAGGTCCCCACATCCGCCTGCCCACGCACGCTGCAGGAGACGCACAGTGTTTCCACCACCATCAGAGACCCTGTGTGGTCCCTGCCTTTTCAGTCATGAGTCACGCTGGTCAGACTGCCACCTGGAGCACTGGTGCCTGGTGACAAGACGGACCAGTTCTGGTGACACGCTGCCCCGCATGGTGATTGTGTCCCTCCCTTCTCCGAGCCTCTCCCTGCATCCACGCTCCGAACCCGCCTTGCAGGCGCCTCCGGCACACAGAGCGCTGGCTGCAGGGTTCTTCGCGGCCTCGGGGCAGGCAGGAGCGGGTCCCCAGCAGGCACCACTGTCCTCGGAGCTGGCTCCTGGTGGCCTGAGTGTGCACCTCCTCCTTGGGCAGAGGCCGCGTCCCGGCGACCTGGCTGGAACACCCGTCCCCAGGCCACGTTTCTGACTTAGGTCTGGTGGGGCTCAGTGAGGGCCGGTTTTTCTTCTGTCCAATTGGGGCCTCCGTTCTGGTCTGTTGGTGCCCTGGGTTGAACAGCCCCAGTGATTCCTGTGCCCCGGAGCCTCATGCTGCGGCCGGGAACAGGGTCAAGGCAATGTGAGGGTTAAGTCTAGGACACACTGGCCACCGAGGAGGGAGGGGTCTGCGTGCCCCAAAGGCAGAGAGCCGAGTGCAGGAGCTGCGGAAGCGGGGACCCCGACAGGCTTCAGAGGGAGCCGGCCCACCACACCTGGGCCCGCACTCCAGCCCCCAAATCGGGAGAGAGCATCTCTGACGCGAGCGCTGGACAGTGGTGCTTTGTGGCTGCCGGCCCAGCACGAGCACGCAGGTGGCCCTGCGCCTGTGGGTGGCCTGAATCCCAGGGCCCGGCGCAGTGCGGGCAGGGGCTCCTTCAGTCACCCTACAGGCCCTGCGCACCCTTCCCGCTGCACGCGCTGCGTGGAGCCTGCTGGGGCAGCCGGCGATCGCCGTCCGCGGCTTCACAAGCCACGGGGAAGGTGGCGCTGGCTGCACTGTCTGGCGCACAGCTGGAGTCTGACACAGAAGCACAGCCCTGCCCCAAAGCTCCTGTCCAGCCCTCGCCACCACGTTCCTGCTTCAGCACCACTGACTAACCCCGAGGGTCACGCAGGCGACCTCACGGCAGGCCCGCCTGTGGGTGTGACTTGTCCGGCGCTGTCCTCGAGTGTGCATGCTAATCTAGGCACACCGGGCGTCCACCCGGCGCCTCCTCTTGGTCTCGGGGGCTCGAAAAGGCAGGGAGCGTGAGTGCCGCGTGTGCGTGTGCGCCCGTGTGTGTGCTGTGTGCGTGTGCGCCCGTGTATACACGTTAGTGCCGCGTGTGCACGTGCGCACCAGCGTGTGAGCTCAGGGACGGCCGTCCGCTCTGGGAGAAGGAGAGACCACGTGCGCCCTGGTGGCCGGTCGTGGGGTCGGCCCAGTGCAGTCCACACACGGCCCAGGGTCCCAGGTTCGAGGCCTGCTGTCAAGGGCACCACCAGGATAAACAACCAAATGAAGTAAGTGCTTCTTCCTCCTCTCTTCCTGCCTCCACTCACTCCATGCCTGCTGTGCCTTTCCTTTAAAAAGGGGTGTGTGTCTGTGTGTGCACGTGTGTGTGTGTGTGCGTTGTTTTCCCTGAGCAGGAGGGATCTGGGGGTGGTCGGCAACGCTGTCTCATGCCTTCTCCCCTGGAGCGTGGAGCCGCTGCCCTTGGCCTCCCTCCTGTCATTTGGTTCAAGCACGCGGCACCAGCAACTCGTGGCCTTGCGCTTCTGAGCCGTGTCCCCCTTGCTGACTTGGGCAGGTGGATTCTGGGAGCAGGGAAGGCCCAGGTCAGCAGCGAGACAGGGCAGGTCACGTGCTGGGCTAGGGCCTTGGCTGAAAGTCCGCCTGGTGGCTGCCAACACTGGACAGGATTGCTCGGAGCAGCAGGGCTGGGGTCGGGGCCGGCAGTGTCTTGGGGCAGGGAGGTGGGCCCTGCACGCTCTAGGATGGGCTGCGGTGGGACACCTTCGGGGTCATAAACAAACTCCCAGCCTGGCTGCCCTCTGACAGCAAAACCAGCCGCCGCCTGCCTCCCAGCGCGGCCCGCAGAAGGCGGCAAGGACAAAGCCAATTGTCAGGGATGAGTGGTGACTTCAGCCTGCTGTGGCCAAGCCAGTGAGTCTGCGTCCAGTTCGGGCCACCTTCTCACAGAGGAGGGCGCACCCTGCAGGCGAGCTGGGCTGATGTCGTGTCCACCTGGGGCGCGCTCCCTGCCCAGACAGACACTGGGACGGGGAGGTGGCGCTAGTGTCCCAGGAGAGAGTCCTCCGCTTGCAATGTCTGGAGGGTGGACACACCCTGAGGAGGAGCATCAGGGCCTCCTTGTGAGCCTGCTGCTCTGACTGATGGGGGCGTAGAGCTGTGCTGTGACCACGTGTGGCCGGCGCAGGCGGTGGAGGCCTGTCCACCACGAGGAGGCCGGACGCCTCGGACCTGTGCGGTGGAGCAGGCACCGGGCCCCGGCTGCCCGCAGCAATGGAGGAAGACCATCCAGAAGGAGGAGCCGTGACTGTCACTGCCGGATGGACAGCCTGGACAGGCGGAAATTCTCGCTGCTTCCTTCCGTGAGCAGCGGGTGCAGGCTCCCGCGTGTGGGAAAGGCCCACTGTGTGGCCGCCAGCACCCGGGCCGTGCGCCTGCGAAGCGCCAGCCCTGCTCCCGATAATGGCGGGGCCTCCCCACAGCCCGGCTTTCACGTCACAGATTGAACATCTTTCTTCAGGCGACTGCCCTGTGCCCCAGTGTGAGAGTGAGTTTGCCAGCAGCAGGGAAAACACCGGCACTGGGCCCTCAAAGGGACGGAGGCACACGCAGTGCTGGGCAGCCCTGCCCAACAGTGTCCTTACAAGAACAGCGGCCAGGACACGACACAGGACGCAGGGATGGGCAGCTCTGCAGGCCATGGAGATGGTGGGGGACAGCCGCCACTCCGCCCCCGAGACCCGCTGGGGGCACTTGGTCCCTGGCTGTCCACCGTCCACCGGAGCGATCTGGCTCACACTGGCTGCTCCCCAGGAAGGGGAGCAAGGACAGGGGACAGCCAGGCTCTGTCCCAGTCCAGCGGGCTCAGTGCCTCTGGGCCGGGGCCCTCCTCCCTGTGTGCAGCGCACAGTCCCACGTCCACTGCTCCAGACAAGCTGGCGCCCCTGGGGCCCCAGCGTCCAAGGGGAGCACCTAGAAAACCTGGTTTGGGTTGTGAGATAACTGGGGTGCTGTGCACGGTGTTTCCTCCTAGGAGTGTCTTTTTAATCTAATAAAAATAAAACGAGCTTGCAGAAAACTCATAAATTGTCTCTTGACCACGTGGGCCACATGGCAAGCTCCTTGCAGAGCCCGGAGCCTGAAAACCCTGCCCCCACCCCATGGGAGGGAGGGACGGGTGCCCTTCTGCTGCTTTCCGTCAGGTCCCAGGGCCCTGCAGTCTCCCTGCCGCCAGCCTGGGCTGGAAGACTTTGGACCCAGCTCCCAAACCAGTTTTTCTTCTTTGAAGGGCTGTGGGGAGGTTACAGCCAGAGGCGCTGGGACTCCCCGCAGGCAGGCAGGCAGGCAGGCAGGCAGGCAGGCAGGTGTGGGGCGCTCCTGGGAGCGCTCTGACCGCACTGTCCACTGGACAGGCTGGCCGGTGGTGTCGGGGTTTGGACCTCACCTGGAGGACAGAGAAAGGGGAGATGCCGGCCCGGCTGCTCCTCTGCAGCCGGCTCCTGGGGTCCCAGGAGGGGCCGAGGCTCTGCAGCCACCGGGAGGGGCCAGCCCCAGGCAGGGGCTGTCTCTTTGGCTGTTCCGGACAATGATTGTGGGAACAGCAAACGCGGCAGCCCCTCCCGCCTGCCTCCCCGGAGCCCCTTCCTCCTGCCTCCCTGTCTTGCTGGAGCCCATTTGGAGTTGCACAGATACTCACCTCTGCATAAAGCAGATCTAACTTAGTCCTGCAAGGAGGGAAGCTGCAGTGGTGGGGTGATGCCGGCATGGCCAGTTGTGACCTCTGGGCAGGTGGCTCCCTTTCTGGAGGGTCAGTGGGGCAGGGGTGCGGCGGGGGCACGGGGGCTGCAGGCGTCTGAGGGCTCCCACGTGGTGTCTCGCACCACTTCCAGGAGCCCGGGGCTTGCAAAGCTGGGGTGCCGACCTGTGGACTCGGTCACCGCTCCCAGACACAGAGCGGGCGCCCAGGTCTCACACGGCGTCTCCACTCTGCAGTCACCCCTTTTCCTGTGTGACGTCTGCCCCTCCAGCCCTGCGGAAACCGGTCACTGCACGGGCCTGGCCGAACCGCGTGGCCGCAGAGCTACCTGCAGGGGAGCTCTCAGAAGCGCCTGCCGGTCGGGATGGTGCCCAGAGTCCCCCGGACCCTGTAGGCGCCTGACCCTGCACACGACGGCCAGCTGGTCAGAGACCCCCCAGGAGGGTGGCCGTGCCCCGGTCTAGCCAGTTTCCTCCCCGCATCTCCCGGTGCCTCCTCGGCCCACAGCTCCGTTCCTCTGTCCAGGCTCCTCTGTCCAGGCTCTGAAAAGAATTTCAGGACCCCTCAAAGCGTTCATGAGTCAGGGAAGTTTTATTGAAGGAGAAAAGGAAAAGCACTGTGCCCTGCTGGGCCAGCGGTTCAGCACACCAGGCAAAGTCCACGCGCCTGTGGGGTCTCTGGTTCCAGACCCCAGGCCGGGACAACATCCACGATGCACAAGTCGATACGACAGAGCACAGTTGGTACAAGAAGCGCGTCCTCCTCTCTTCCTGGCCGCTGCCGGCCTGCTCCTTCATTCCTGCTGCCCTGGGACTCTAGAAAAATGCAAATAAAGTGAGAGCAGGACTTTCTCTTGAAAGGAAGAGGAGGCAGGTCTCGAGAAGACCCCCGACCTTAGAGAGGCCGGTTTTGGGGCGTCGTTGCTTAAATCTGTCTTTTCCTGTGTGGCCAGCTCTCTGCTGACTAGCGAGTCTCGTGCTGGTTCTCAGCTCCAGCGCCTGGTCTGGCCCTTCGGGGGCCGCGCAGGCACTTCCTTTGATATTGGTCGTGTTCTACAGCTTTGTGACTCTTCTTCAAGAAGGAAAGGGCTACTGTTTGCAGCATGTGAGGAGACAGGGCAGAGTCTGCAGAGCTCTGCCGGGAGTATTTTCGGGGTTCACTGGGGTAAGCAAAGGTGCCTGGCCGTCGAGATGCTGGGGCAGGTTCCAAGTCCACTGTGCAGTGACACTGTCAATGCCTCGTGCTCCAAAAGTGGTGGCCAAACTCCTCTTCTGCTGGTGATTTCACATTAAAATGCAGCGAGGTTGCCCTTGGTCACAGCCACTCTGCAGGGCTCAGGCCCCTGGTGGGTCAGCACCACTGACCTTTGGTCACAGACTGTCTTACCTCCCCCGAGGCAGCCGTGTTCTCTGTGGGCTACAAAACTATGTTTGCAGAGAACCAAGGGAGACCCTTAGGTTCCTGGGTGCTCATTCAAAGGTCAAGGCCTTGAGGAACTGTCAAATTTTGAGGGTGGCCTCATGGAGCTTTTCTGTTAGGTTCTCCTATTGCTTGTCTAATAAACACTATGAAAGAATCTTTTTTTTTTTTCAAAGGGAAGGTGCAGGCAGGAATGAAGGCGGGTAAGCCAGCAGGAGGAAAGGAGGAAGAAGCAGCATTTTATTGCATTTTATTTATTTTACTTATTTGTTCATCTTGTCACCCCCCCACCTCCCCCATTGCAAACCCAGGTCCTTGGGATGTGTGGACTGCACTCAGTGGGCTTAACCACTAAGCCATCCAGGGGCTCCCCATTTTTCAGCTTTAACCCCCCTTCTGTCCCTTTAAAACTGAGCTAAGTTTCCGGGTTTCCCCAGAACCAGCAAAGTGGGGACACTGGCAGGGCCAGTCTCACAGGGTTTGGGGAAGCGTGAAGAGAGCAGACGGGCCGCCCGGTTAGCGGAGGGTGCGGCACACAACCCTCTCCAGGCTCCTCCTTTGCCCTCAGATGAACATTCTGAAAAGCCAGAGTTAGAGCCAAAGCTGCAGGCGGCTCCGGGTCCCAGGGGACAGCAGGAGTTGAAGCAGTGGGCTCACAAATTCTGCACAGAAGGCCTTGCTGGGTTCCTCTGCTTTGAGCCCAGTCTGTGAACAGGCCCTGGGGTGTGCCTGTGAGGGATACTCTCACCCGCTTTCCAAGCCCGTTTCCCCGCACAGTTCCGGCAGAGTTTCAGAGGTCTCCCAGATTTGAAAAGCAGCTTAGCCCTGCTTACATGACATTGACAGCTCCCCACGTTTCTCAGTGAGGCCCCAGGAGGTCAGTCCTCAGCAGGCACAGGTCAGGACTCTGATCTTTGGATCAGCTGGGCGCTGAGGTTTTTATCCTCTCCAGCTGCTGGGAGGACAAGGCCCCAGGGAGGGTGGGGGCGCCGAGTCCTGGTCAGTCGTGCCCAGAACTCCAGGGCCCACCGTACCAGGTTCCCCATACTTTTCAACCCCCTCCACCCCACCCCAGGTACCCGGGTCCCAGCCTCTGTGCCTTCGTTGCTGACCCTGGTCCCATCCGTTCCCATGACCTAGTTCCCGGCCCTCCGCCACCCACGTCTCCCCTCTCCGGTCCGGGGGCCACAGCTCCCCGCACACCCCACTCTCCCGCTGTCCACCCCTGCCCACCCGCTGGCTCGGGCTGCGCTGGGAGCAGGTGCGGCCTCGCCGGGGCCTTGTCCCCGCCTCCCCCGCTGTCCCCCTCCCCCGTCCCGCCCCTGACCCTCCGGCCCTTCCCCGCGGCCCCGCCCTGCCCCGCCCGGCGAAGCCCCGCCGCTGGTCCCCGCGGACCTGCAGCCCAGCCGCTGCGCATGGAGCTCGCCGGGCGCGCGGCGGCGGCGGCGGCGCGGAGCCGGGTCCCCAGGTGGGCGGGCGGCGGGGACGGGTCCCCGGGTCCCCGGGCGGCGGGCGGCGGGGCGGCGGGTCCCCGGGTCCCCGGGCGGCGGGCGGCGGGGCGGCGGGTCCCCGGGTCCCCGGGCGGCGGGCGGCGGGGCGGCGGGTCCCCGGGTCCCCGGGCGGCGGGCGGCCGGCGGGCGCGGAGCTTTCTTGGGCTCCCTCGCTCTTCTGTGCTGCAGGGTCGACCCGTATGGGTTCGAGAGGCCCGAGGACTTCGACTACGAAGCGTACGAGGACTTCTCCTCCGCCTACCTGGCCGTGCTCGCCAGGAGAGCGGCCAAGTGGTCCAGACTTCTGAAGGGCGGCGGCGGGGTCCAGAGGAGCCTGACGGGTGAGCGGGGCGGCTCCCGCGCCCAGGGCGGCGGAGTGGACAGCGGCCTGGGGCCCAGGCCTGCTGTCCCCGCAGGGACCTGGCGGCCAGATAGGAAGAGCCCCCTGCCTCCACCTGGAGCCAGACTGGGTTCCAGCAGGGCTGAGCGCCCTCGCCCCACATTAGCTGGCCCAGGAGCCCCTGTCCAGCCCTGGGGCAGACCCCCAGCCCAGAGTGGGAGCTGCAGGCTGGGCGCCCCACCGGGGCCTGCGGGCAGCTCCAGGCAGGCAGCTAGGTGCCTCCCGGCAGGCCCCAGGCTGTGCCTCCTGCTTCCTTGACTTGAGTGTCACCTGCTCCTGTCTGGAGCAGCTGCCCCGCCCCTCCCTGCTTATCACTCCTCCCAGACCGACCTCCGACCCTCGTCATGGCTGTGCCCTGCTGGGACACTGCTCTGTGGGGGCACCTGGTTCAGACTGGAGGTGCACGGGATTGAGTATCTCTCCTGCCCCAGTTCCCAGGCCTGTGAAGGTGACCACTGGTGAGAACAGCCAGGAACAGGCTGTATGCACACTGCGGGCAGCTGTGTGCCCGTGTGCACACCTGCACATGCATACCTGCAAGGGCCACCGAGGGACTCACGGCCGGTCGGGCTGGCTGTTCACGCAACAGCGAGGCCCTGCCGGCGTGGCTGACGTTGGACTGTTGGCCATGAGGTCAGTTAGAGCAGATGCTCTCCTGTTTCTGCACCTCTGTTTTTACAGAAAACACTGACACACTCCGCTCTTTGATTTGGCCGCTTTCTCTACCATCTTGTCTTTCTGAAGAGGGCGGGCCTGTGCGTGGCAGCTCCCCTGGCGGCCCCTCAGCCACCTCTGTGCTTGACCACTCAGGGCAAGAGCAAAAGCAAGCTGAAAGCAAGACCCTTCTTTTGTTGTCCTTCTGTGCTCTCGCGTGCTTAGGGCTGTCTTACCTCTGATTCAGAGGTTTTATTTTGGCTTTTACCTTTCTGAATAATTTTCTCTCGACCCTGTAACTTTTCTTTTTAAGGAAAAGCGCTGCAGGAATGAAGGTGAGCAGGCAGGCAGGAAGAGCCAGGAGGAAGAAGCACTTTACTTATGTTTTATTTAGTTGATCTCGCAGGTGTGAGCTGCGCTCCTTCAGAGGTGATTGATGCAACCGCTGCTCTGCCAGGGCGCACCAACGCTACAAAACGTGACTTGGTTTTTAGTGCAGTAATAACTTCTGTTTAGCTTTAATACCCCTTTGGCTTATGTAACGTTATGCTGTGTGATTACAGTGACAAGCATAGTTGGTGAAACAGGTCTGGGAGCAAACATGCTTGACTCCTGTTAGCACTGAGGGAGGGACAGTGTTGAGGTGAACTGCGCTCCCCGCAGCGAAGGGAGCTGGGTGTGGTCAGGACCAAGTCTGGCCACACTCTGGCCACACTCTGGGAGGGGCTGTCTGGCAGGGACAGGCTGGGTGCAGCCTGCTCCTGCCGAGTCGGGCTGGCTGGCTTGGCCAGGCATGTGGCCCCCAGATGCCCCGGTGTGGGCGTCAGGAACCGGCCAGCCTGCCCCACCCTGGAGTTTCCTCAGGGCCGGCTTCACCGGTATTTCTGTTTCATGCTCATTTTCTTGGGAGGACTCTGATCTGCCTGTCCCCATTCTCCCATCAGCTGCCCATGCCTCATGCTGAGCTCCGCTCTCACTTACCTGCACACCCGTGGGCACGGAGAGCATCTTCCTGTGTCGCAGTGCCCAGCGGGAGCCCTGCCGGCAGCTGCTCCTCCTCCCTGGACCTTGGGAGTCTCAGCCCTGCCCTTGCCACCAGGTGACGGGCGGCAGCGCCACCAGACTGTGGCCTGGGACAGGAGCTCCATCAGATGCAGGCTCCGCGCTAATGCGAATTCTAGAGAGAACCTCTTGTGGGGTGGTCAGTGCACGTTCGTTCTCTGGGGCCGAGCCGCTTCTACTGTTTTCCCATCTCTTCCTTCACATTTGATGCTTCTGTGTGAGCCAGCCCTGGGGACGGCCCCGCAGACAGGCCGAGGGTTTCTGCTGACAGCAGCACTGGGCCAGGCTTCGGGTGCCCGGAGTCAGCGCCGGCCGCTCAGGACTGCAGTGGTGGAGCTCAGCACCGCCCCTTTCTCACCTTATTTTGCCGTTTTGTTTAACATGCAGTGAATCCACTGATGTCCTTGTGCGGTTCTGGGCTCAGACCCACGTGGCGTCACGTGCTGGCGAGGTTCTGAGTTGCGCCACTTGAGCCACGCGGCACCCGTTCCGGCCGCCCAGCTGTCCCCTTTCCCGGGAGACGAGGCCGCTGCCCTGCAGGTGGCCTTCCAGGCTGGCTTCCAGGTCAACCTGAAACCCTCCACAGCGGGGGCGTCTCATGGCCCCTGTGCGGCGCGGGGTCCGGCGTGCGTGACGCCCGTGTGCAGCCTCCACACACAGGTCCGCATGGACGCCGCCTTCCGTTCTCTGGGGACGCCTGGCAGTGGGCGCAAGCTCCTCACGGCCGACATGTGGCTGTCCCCGCGGCGAGGAGACCGTCGTCCCCGGGGGCGCTCCACAGTGGTGCTTTTTCCTTGTTTTTCTTGTATTTTTTAAAAGAGAGGTGCAGCAGGAATGAAGGGAAGGCGAAGACAGGCAGGAAGAGAGAAGACTAAGAAACACTTTATTTTACTTTCGTTTAGCTGGTCACACCGGTTGTCGCTCTGCACTCAGGACTCAAACTCGGGGGTACACGGTCTGTGCTCCTTTGGAGGCACTTGACCTAACCACTGCTCCACCAGAGCACACCTGTCAGTGGTCACTTTAGCCTTTCTGTGTGGAAACACTGCTCTGTGCACGTTGACTTTCCCTGGCAGCTCTGTCAAAAGCAGTTGTTCTGTGTGGGGGTCTGTTTCTGGATTCTTTCTTATATTCCTTCCACCTGACTTTTCAAAGATGGCGCTGACTTGTGAGTCTGCCGTAAACCTTAACCTCAGATTCTGTCTCCGCCAGTTTCATTTTTCAAATGGTTTCCGTTCGTCTGGCTGCTTTGCCTTCCATACACGGTTTAGATAGGTGTGTTCTTGTCAGCGAAGCCTGCGTGCTGGGCGCTGGGCTGCTGGCGGGAGGCCCCTGAAAGGCGCGCCCTCCTGTCTCCGGTTTTTGCAACGTTTGGTATTTGCATTCCGGAGATACTTTGTTACATTCAGACAGAGAACAAAGGCGAGAACAGAGGCTGTAGGAAAAGAGGAAGGAGAAGCATTTTATGTATTTTATTCAGTGTGCATCCCCGTTGTTCCCCCTGCACGTGAACGCGGGTCCCTGGGACGTGCGTGGACTGTTCCGGCCGCTGCGCCACCCGCACGCGCTTGTTCAGATATTTCTCCTTTTATTCCTGGTGCGATTGTGAATGGACTCTTTGTTTCCAGTTGTCTCTGCTGTGGAGACGCCACGGTCTGCCCGGCCTCACCTTCGCTGCCGTCTTAATCAGCCGCGCGTGCTGGGAGGCCCCCGCGCTGGAGACTGGTGGGCGCGCAGGGCCTCCGCAGCGGTGCGGCGCTGGCGCCAGCAAGGCCGTGAAGCAGTGTCCGC
The DNA here is from genome assembly GCA_004363575.1 of Solenodon paradoxus. Classification (NCBI taxonomy): domain Eukaryota; kingdom Metazoa; phylum Chordata; class Mammalia; order Eulipotyphla; family Solenodontidae; genus Solenodon; species Solenodon paradoxus. The sequence continues at coordinate 22,176 of RJWH01008321.1, forward strand.
GGTGACCTCACAGCAGCAGGAGCGGGCGGCGTGTCCGCCTGGTGGCGCCACCTGTGCTCTGCAGAGTGCTGGTGCCCGGCGTCCGCGCCGCCCAGCCTGCCGCCTCTGTCCCACCGCTGGTCCTCTGGCGCCACTGCGCGCCTTCTCGGGGCGGCACTCAGGAGCACGCGGGGCTTGGTTTCTTTTCCTGTGTGCTCCCATGGTCATGAGAAAACACGATTTCCTCACTAGTTATCGTCAATAAAATACCCCAAGGCGCGCCCTGGTGGCCTGGCAGCTGGCGCAGTCTGCGTGCGTCCCAAGGACTGGGTCGCATCTTGGGGCGGGAAGAGCTAGACACACAACTAAGTAGAGTAGGGGGTTCCTCCGACTCACTCTTCCTCCTGCCTCTGCTCTCCTTCGTGCCTGCCTGCACTTTTCCTTTAAGGAAAAAAGTCCCCCCAAGTAAAGCGATTGTGAGTCTACAGCACCAAGCAGGATGGAAGCGGCACTAAGCCCAGGGCTCCCGGCTGACCCCTCGCCGATTGCCCTTTCCCCGTAGGCCGGCCTCGCTCTGCCTCTGCCTGTCCCCTCCACCGAGCCAGAGCTCCCCAGAGCACCATGTCCTGCAAGAAGCTCTGAGCCGGGACCCCTCTGAGACTGAGCCTGGTGCCCAGGTCATCGGTCACCACTGCCTTGGCCCGCCCTCCGCCCCTCCCCCACGCAGCCCTTGGGCTGTGGCTTCTCCTGCGTCCCTCCCTGAGGAGGCCCGTCCAGCTCTCTGGGTGCCGCCGTGCGCACTGGCCCTGCTGTCGGCGCTGGTCGCACGTGCACTCCTGGTGCGGTCGCTGTTCCCTCGGGCGCTCTGGCGGAGGGGCCGGTGTGCCGGTGGCGCTGGTGGAAGTGGGCGATGAGGTGCCCCCGATGGGCTAAGGGCGAGTCCTGCTGGGCGGCTCCTGTGTCCCATCGGGGGCCCCGGAGAAGTGCTGCACCCGCCGGCTCCGGCCTCACTCAGCTTGTCTGTCTGTCTGTCTGTCACACAGTGAAGCGCTACATCCGCAAAGGCATCCCCCTGGAGCACCGGGCCCGCGTGTGGATGGGGGTGAGTGGAGCCCAGGCCCAGATGGACCGGAACCCCGGCTATTACCACCAGCTTCTCCAGGGGGAGAGCGACGCTGCCCTGGAGGAGGCCATCCAGACAGGTGACTGCGTGGTGCGTCCACGGAGCTGGGGGGGCAGGCAGGTGACGCTTTTCCAGGTTTCTCGGACATGTTGGTGAGGACACCGGGAAGCAGCTCCAACCAGATTTAATCTGCTGCGTTTCCCTCAGGAACAGGCTGGGTGCAGACGCTCCCCAGGGAGAACCGTGTTCTCTCGGCACAGCTGGTGTGAACGCCCAGCCAGCTGGCGAGCAAACGGGAACAGCCCAGCGTCCCTGGCAGCCGGAGGGGCCGTGCCCTGGGGACTCTGCCAGGGACACTGGAGCTTGACACCTCGGCCCGGGGAGCCTGGCGGAGTCGGTTTCCTGCGACCACCTGGAGGTCGAGGGGCCTGGCGCTCCGGCCGCCAGCTCCTCCCGGTGGTTGTCCTGCCGCCCTCGGACAGGGCCCCTGGCCTGCAGATTCAGAGAACGTTCACCTGGCTGGTTGCTGTGGTTGTCAGCAAATACTCCTGCTTCGCCGTGTCAGCAGTTTCTGGGAAATAACATTCCAACACAGAGACTTCATTTTTAAAGCTCCGGCTCTGTCACCAGCGGTCGGGATGGCTGATGGTGAGGGCCATCAGCGGTGTGCGCCCAGCACGAGCAGGGGCCCCGGGCGCACGCCAGGGCCGTGGGTTCCAGGAGCCTGTGCACACCCACTGGAGCCGCCGCGTCTGGGCGGGGCGGCGGGAGCTCAGGAGGAAACGGGCGAGGCGGCGTTGGCTCAGGGGCGAGACGTTTTGCTTTCATGGTGAATAAACGTGCCGTGAAACTCGCCTTTACCTGCCCTGTGGGAACCGCCCTGCGCCCTCTGCCTGCCGCCTGCCCCGGGCCGACTCCAGGGCGCCTGAGGTCGTGTGTCACCCGCAGAAGGTCTCAGTCGGTCCACGAGGGCCGTGCATTAGCAGTCCTCCCTGGAGGTGAGGCGTCCCGCTGTGCGGGCGCTGTCGCCGTGGGTCACACGTGGCTGCAGCCTCCTGCTGGCTCCGACTGTGGTTGGCGGCGACACCTCGGATTTTAAAGGAAAGGTGCAGAGATGCTGGCAGAGAGAGAAGGAGCAAGTATTTTATTCCTTTTTTATTTAGTTGTCCACACTGGCTGCTTTGCTGGAACTGGGATGTGAATCCGGGTCCTTGGGCTATATGTGGGCTGCGCTCCTTCAGAGGCGGCCGACCTAACTGCTGCTCCAGCAGGGGTGCAGGGAGTTCCTTAGAGACCTGTCGTCAGTGCCCTCAGGGACACCCGGGGTGGGACGCTGGAGCTCACAGGCCCTCTCAGTCTTCTCTGAGGTTCCACGGGACAGCCCACGGGACGGACTGTCACTGGTGCCAGCACCCCGGGAGGGAAGGGGCTCCCACAGAAGCGTCTCAGCGCAGAGGTAGCGCTCAGAACGCACTGCGCAGAGGTGAGTGCAGGGCCACTCGCCTCTGAATCAGTGAAAACGCTCATTTCCCGCGACCGATTCCAGCTCTGGGGATGTTTACAACTCCAGGGAAGAAGAATTTAAACAGGCACACAGAGAAAAAGAATGTGCTTTGGGGTACTAAGCCTTCTCAGATGTAGTTTTTAAGGCACAGGCGAGGCGCAGGGCAGCGGCCGGAGCAGGGCGGCACGAGACACGTGTCCCCGGCCACGACCGCAGTGTGCCGCCCGGCGGCCCATGGGAGCAGAAAGCAGACGCCCTCGCCTGAGGCGACGCTGCGCCCCGCACACACAGCCGCCTGCGGGACATGGTTTGGTCTGTGCCGGGCGGTGTGGCTGCGGCCCAAGGAAGTGTGTCTCCCGAGCAGGAAGTGGCTGCAGACGCCACAGCGCTGTTTACGCGGCTCCCGACGTTCAGTTCGCTGTTTGTCTCTGACAGGGTGTCTCCCTATGTTCTGCCTGCTATGTCTCCGTCGCCAGGGCTGGGAGTTTTCCGCTTTGTGTGACGTCTGCCCGCCCTCCGTGGCCCTGCCATCAGCCTCCCCTCCCTGGGACGCTGGGACGAGGGTCTGTGGGCCACCCGTGGGCCTGCTGCAGGGCCGGGGCAGGACTGTGGGACCCACAGGTGTCCCCGCGGCTGGAGCAGGGCGGGCCCCAGGGTTGCGAAGGCTGCGGCCCCCCGGGGACATGCCCCAACCAGCCTTTGTCTCCGCTGGGAATCTGGTGACCCCGCAGACATGAACCGGACCTTCCCGGACAACGTGCAGTTCCGGACGAGCGCGGAGCCCTGCCTGCAGGGGCCCCTGTACAGAGTGCTGCTGGCCTACGGGCGTCACAACCGCGGCGTGGGGTACTGCCAGGTGAGGACGGCGGGGACGCGAGCCTGGGCGCCGGCTGCTCTCTGCCTGAGGGACGCAGTGACCAGGGCACAGCAGCAGCACGTCAGCCGTGTCTGCCTGCCGGCACTGAGCACCCCTGCGGATGGCCGTGCTCCCTCGGAAGCGTGTCAGGGTGGGGCTCTCAGGGACACGTGTTGGAGCGGCTGTGGCGGGTGGAGGCATCTCAGCCCGTCTCCCCAGTGTGGCCCCTGAGTCATGGCCCCTGCGTCGTGGCCGGAAGTGCAGCCCGAGGTGGGCGGGGAGCCTCACTCACCAGGGGCCGGCAGTGGCCTGGGGGCGAGCAGGCTATCGAGAAATGACCTGTGGACTCTTCCACCTGCTTCCCTTATGGCTCAAAATGTAGTTTTGGGTTCATTTTAAAGGAGGTGCAGGTGGGGGCAGGTGAGCAGGCAGGAGGCAGGAGGGGAGGAGGAGGAAGAGTCTTTATTTAGTTGTATGTCTTGGTTGTTCCCCTGGACCCAGGACACGAACCCGGGTCCTTGGGGTGATGTGGATTCTGCCAGCTGGAGGTGGTGGACTTAACCACTGCTCCACCAGGGCGCCCCAAAGAGTAGCTTTCGGAACACCTCGGCGTGGCGCCAGGGCTGTCCGGCGCCCGCGCACACACGTGTGCACATGCCCATTGGCACGGCCGCCGGGGGCCGCATGACAAGCTGCACACGGCGAGGCAGACCCCGGCCTGGAGGTCAGGCTGCGGCGGGCTGCGGGGCTCCCCAGCGAGCGCCCACCTCCTGGCACCCATGTGTGTGTCCCCGTGGGCGACACAGGGTTTTCCCCTTGGGACCGGGATGCACACATTCTCGTGGAAAACACTGAGCACAAAAGAGACAGTCAGCGGCGCCTGCAGCCCGTGGCGCAGAATTGAGATGGTGGCACCTGCTCAGTGCCTCTCAGCCAGTGTCCACTTCACGTCTCTGGGCCTCAGCGGCCGCAGGCAAAGCCACCCCAGGTCACAGCCCACGGTCCCGCCCACGGGTCCCCAGAGGCCTGGCCCCGCGGCGTCACCGCTTATCTGGAGGGAGAGCACGGACAGCTGAGACGGCTGCGACCGCCCCTGGGCTGTGGGGAGGCAGCAGGAGTCGCCCTGCGCGCGTCCTCCTTCTGCTCCCGTTCAAGCAGACGTGGCCGAAGGCCCAGGTGTGCACGGGCCACCAGCTCCAGACTGAGCCCACGACCAGGGAAGACAGAAATGGGAAGTTACTCGCCGGCCACGCAGCACTCAGCCTCCTGCTGGTTCCAGCTTGCAGGGAACGTGTCTCCTCTTCTGATTTCAGGGGATGAACTTTATCGCAGGATACCTGCTGCTTGTCACAAAGAGCGAAGAGGAGTCCTTCTGGCTCCTAGACGCGCTTGTTGGAAGGATGCTGCCTGGTACGTTGAAGGCCCCAGCCCCGCCCGTGCCGCCCTGGTCCCGCTGCTGCCCACGAGCCCGGCCGCCGGCCAGGCCCGTCCCCGGCCCCAGCACGGCCGAGCTCAGCTCGGTGTCCTCAGCTGGACACTTAAGGTGACCGAGCCGCTCCCACCCCACGCGGGCCGTCCGCCTCTGGGTCGGTGCGCGAACTGGGCCGAGCCCCTTCCCCGGCCTGGCCGGGTGCGCGGCGGGAGCGGGCCCTGCGTGTCAGCGCCGTGCGGCCGGCTGGCCGGCCGAGGAGAGCGGAGCTGCCCTCTGGCTCTGCTGTTTAGGTGAAAACCATGTTTTCTTGTCTCTGCCTCTTTATTAACCGATGATCATTGCTTTCATCAGTAAGTTAGTTAATAACCATAACACATGAATCGACAAACCCTGGACGTGTGACCCACAGAGCAGACTGGTCCCTTCGGGCGGAGGCTGTCTCCCTGTGGACCCAGGGTGGTCGCACACTGATCCCGCTGGCCTGAAGGACAGCATCGCTGCTGAGAGCACCCGATGGCCTGGGGTCTGGGTCCTGTGGGCCCTGGCAGGTGACAGGGCACGAGTCACCTCCCAGGCTCGCTCAGCCGCACAGCCGCTCCCAGCCAGCAGATCTAGTTTCATCTCAAACCTTTGAGGACGTGGTCCTGAGTGTGGGCAGCACAGGGGTGCCCCGGGGCTCGGCCCCGACCCGGGTTCGAGATTGGGGTCTGAGGGTGGAAGCAATGGCACTTCCCGGCCTCCTCCGACGTCCTTCCGCCACCACCGCTTCCGTGGGTGCGCGCCCAGAGCCTTGGGGATGGCGGAAATGCAGACAGACGACATGGGAAGGCGAGCTGAGATGAAGCCAGAAAAACTGGTTAAGTAGCAAAGCCTCGGGAAAGACGAATACAAATGGACACGGTACATGGAGACAGCTGTGTGATTTGAGAATCGAGGTTTTTAGGAATCACTAGAGAATACGAATAAAACGAAGACAGCTGAGTGTGTGGCGCCCGCCGGCAGGCGCATCTCATGAGACAGAGCGCGTGTCGCTGAGCCACGAGACGCTCCGACGACGCGCACCGGGCGTCAGCAGCCTTCCCCGTGGCACGTGCTTACGCTGGCCACACGCTGACTGGCGACCATGCGGGCCCAGCGGGCTCCAGGGCGCATGCCCGGCGGCGTGACAGGCGTGTCCGCGGGGGCCAAGAAGCAGTCACTGCAAGCGCCGAGCGCAGGGCTGGGGTGTGAGACATGGGCTGGCGAGGAAGGAAAGACTCGCGTCTTCAGACAGTAGACACACATACGACAGTGTCTTCCTGACGCTGGACGGGAAGAAGGTGCGAAGGGCGCACGTCGTGATTTAAGGGCACTGACCCCGGTGAGCGATGCCAGGGCGCTGGCCTGGAGGTCTGTGGCTTTACAGGTCACACGTGAAGACCCCTGAAGCTCCTGACGGGTAGAAACGGGGAAGATGGCACAGTGGGCAGCTTACGGAAGTGGAATTCTGGTGCCCGGCCGCCGGGGGCGCAGGCCCAGCAGACGTGGGCAGTTGGCCCCCAGGGCGCCCCTGGGGCCGGCCCAGTGTCGGAGCTGCTGACCTGGGAGGGAGCTGTCATCAGCATCCAGGACAACAGCACATTTCCTGGGAAGCCCGAGACCCAGGCGGGTCTGGCCCGAGTCTCGTCTCCCACTGATGCCGCTACGGCCGCAGCGCACAGACTGCACATCCCTTCTGCCGAACTCGGCCTCCCCGCTGCCGTGGCCTCCCCAGAACAGGTGTCCCCGGCCACCACTCAGACCAAGGATGAGGGGACGCACCCTTCCTGGGCAGAGGTGGCTCTGCAGGAGCCATGAGTCCAGAGTCAAGGCAGCCCCAGCGCTGCTCTGCGTCCTGACCTCCGGACGGCCCGTCACCGCCCGAGCGCCAACTGCGAGGAAGGTCCTGGATGGCGGATGACGCAGATGAGGCAGCCTGGCCTCAGTTGGGCTGCGTGTGGAGGCCCAGGGCCCTGGGCAGTGTTGTCTCGGCCGCACGAGGCCGGTGTGCCCTCGCCATCATGCGCCGGGCCCCCATCCCACGTGACGTCCTCACAGCCGGTGCCCCACACCCACAGGACAGACGTCTACTCCCCACGGGGCTGAAGGGCCTTCATTCTGGGACCAGGCCTGACTGCTCCCCCATGGTGCTGGGGTAGCGCCCCATCACCCCACACCCCTGGGCGCTGGCCTGTCTCCTCCGACCCTGTCCCAGACCACAGCAGGCTGCTCAGGGGTGCCATGACCTGTCCTGGACACGGCTTGTGCACGTGGCTGACCGTTCCTGCCCTGCACACAGGCTCCTAGAGGCCGGAGGGAGCTCGGTGTCCAGCGTCGTCATCTCCAACCACCTGGCCGGGCTATGTCCTCTGGCAAGTCAGCCTGGCAGCCAGGCTGCAGGGCCAGGTGAGACGCTCCCGGAGGAGCCAGCACCCAGACAGACCTGGTGGCGGGCTCGGTTCCAGAAGCAGCCGCTGACGCCCCCAAGCGACTTCCTCCAAAGCACACACTGGACGGGAAATCAGCTCGAAATGTCCACACCCTTGGTGCCGAGGCCCACATGTGTGCGCTGTCCAGACTGAATTCTTCTGTGACCCTCGGTCCAGGCCCTCTGGAGAGGGTCTCCGACCCCAGCTGGGGTCAGGGCCGCGAGTCGTTTGCTGTCGCTTCGGGGTTTCTCTGCGGGCTCGAGCAGGCCCAGGAGCGCCACGCCCTCCCCTTGCAGCGGTGGCCGGGCCCGAGGCCTCATCGCCTCCAGTGCACACGCAGGTGGTGGTCGGTGTGGGCCAGGGAGCCGCGCCAGCTGTGCAGCCCCCAGTGACCAGGCCCGTGGTGCGGCGGCGGCTGCGGGGCCTCGAGCGTCCCAGAGCGTCCCCAGCAGCCCGACTGATGTCCTGCGCGGACCCAGTGCGGTGGGGCCACTGGGGGACCAAGGGGCCGACACGGGCCTGACGAGCCCAGGCCTCAGACTGTGGCTCTATTTTTGGAAGCTGGTGTGGACTCTGAGGACGAGCTGTGCCCACAGCTCAGCGGATCCTCTTACCTCCCAGCCTTACGTCCTGGCGGGTCACTTGTGGGACTGGGTCACCTCAGGTCAGGACACTCGAGCCAGAACGGGGCCTTTGCCGCTGCTTCCAGGTGGATGAGAATGTTGCTCAATAAGAAGGCAGAGAGCAAAGCTCAAAGATTCAGATGCAGGAGCAGGGCTCGTCCGGGCGGGGCGCTAGCACCCTACTGGCCGGGACTGTTCCGGCGCCCCTGGTAGCAGAAGGCCCGGCCGGGTTCGGGACCTGTTCCTGTGGGCGTGGCAGCAGGGTCAGTAAGGCCCCATCAGTCTCCCACGTGTGTTTTTCTTTTTTAAGGGAGGAAGAAGCATCTGTTTGTTTGACTTTATTCACATCGGTGTTTCCAGGCCCACATCTTGCGCAGGGGGACCTGAGGATGGGTGAGGCCGCTCGGTTTAAACCGTTAGGCCGCCAGGGCGCGCCCGTTTGGGTGTTTCTAATTGTTCCATGAAAGCCGGGACACTTACCTGACAGGGACCTGGTCCTCCGTCCTGCACGCGACCCCGCGCACGCAAACGCGTCTGCAGTGCTCTGTGCGGTGTTGCCAGGCCACGAGCACATCTGGGAGACGGCGAAGGAACTGTGGCGAGAGAGCAGCCTCAGCGTTTCTCACGATCACGCCAGCTCCCCGGCAGCTCTGTCGGGTGCACGTGTGAAGATGACTGCGGGGGCCCCAGGGCCGCGGGACGCAGGACAGGCCTGGGCCTCCGGTTAGACGGCCCTGCCTCGGGCTCAGGACTGGCTCCAGTCTGAGCCGTGTGCTGGAGAAGGGAGGGCGGGCAGACCGTTCTGGATCCGGCGTGGTGGGCGTCCCGCCCCTCCAGAGCCGTGTTGCCGTGTTGCTGGGGCGGCCAGGGCTCAGGCTGGGAGGTGCGCTGACCGAAGGGCTGGCCGGAGCGCCACGCGGGTGCTGCAGCACTGGGCACACGAGCAGTGGCGAGTCTGCAGGCCAGCAGCTGGGAGCCAGGGTGCAGCTCGTCACTGTGCGGGCGCAGAGGAGGCGGAGGGCCCGGCGCGGCGGTCAGCGCTGTGCACCCCAGACAGACGCTGCCCGCCCCCACACCGACGGTGGACCACGCACGTGGGCGTCGGGTGTCCGTCCTGGGCAGTGTCTGCCGACGCGCCGAGTGGCACCCTCGTGCGGACAGTCTGTCTGCCCAGCGGTTGAGGGACACTGGGAGGTGCCATTTGGTGGCCTGAACCCGTGTCCAGCGTGTGGCCAGGCCTCCTTCCTGGCGGCGCAGGGGCCCAGGGAGCTGGGGTGGGCCCGGCTTGACCGCCTGTGCCTCCCAGATTACTACGGCCCTGCCATGCTGGGTCTGAAGACGGACCAGGAGGTGCTGGGCGAGCTGGTGAGGACGAAGCTGCCCGCGGTGGCGGCCCTGATGGACAGTCACGGAGTCCTGTGGACCCTGGTGGTGTCGCGCTGGTT
>RJWH01008322.1:0-31647 GCA_004363575.1 Solenodon paradoxus
CTCTGTCACTCTGGTCCCTGTCACTCCGGCCCCTGTCACTCCGGCCCCTGTCACTCCGGCCCCTGTCACTCCGGTCCCTGTCACGCAGGGAGGCGTGGACTTCACTGGAGCAGCAGGACCTCTTGGTTCTCAACAGCAGAAACTGGGCAGGAATGTGGGTCCAGGCTTGTCTGATGTCCTATAATTTTTCAGAGAAACCAGAAATCTGGATTTTTACACCCAAAGTGGAATAATGCTGTGCAGGGCACACCGGACAGCGTGGGGACAGTCAGCCCGCGGCTCCGACAATGAGGCCCCCACTGGGTGGGCGGACGGACACCTGTCCAGGGCGCTCCCTGCTGTCAGGGGGCTGCCCGGCCTCGCAGGGCCGTGGCGCATGTGGTCTCCCCGGGGCAGTTCCCACTTGGGGTAAAGCGGCCTGCAAGCGCCAGCGTCCACTGCCGGAGCGGTCAGCCGGGTACAGAGCGGGTCAGCGGGCCCCAGGCGGTACAGAGGGCTGGACGGGAAGGACGCCACCTGCAGGGGAGGGAATCCCCACTCCGTCAGGCACTTTGCTGCCGATCCTGAGCGGCGTCAAGAACTGAGACGCCCTGTTTAGACCTGAGAGTCCCCGGGTGGGAACTATAACGCCGGTGCTGTGGGGCCTGGTGCCCCTTCTGAGGGCTCGTGTGCAGTGACCAGGAGCCCTGCGTACGCACCAAGTCAGCCAGGGACGCGCCGGGCTCAGGCCCCTCCACCCTCGCCGCCTCTCCTGGAAGCTGCTTCTCGCGGAGACTCAGCTCACCCGCTGTCCTCTGGGAGGCCAGCCCGCTCCTGCAGGCGTGTCCATCGCTCGTCCAAATCTGTGTGTCGTACTTAGAACGCTGCATTTAATTTTCTCTTTTCAGGGCACTCGGCCTGACTCGGGATTGCACCCTCCGGGCCAGGAGCTTGACTTCGTTCTGCTGGCACTTAGGGGCCCCCACCCGAGCAAGTGGGGAAGGGCCCGAGGGGCCAGCCGAGGGGGTAAGGACGTGCCTCCAAGTCTGATCCCCAACTAAGACGGGCCACCCCGGGGTGGTTCTTGGATATTCTGACTTGAGGCTTTGAGGCCGTCTGAGGCTTGCTGGAAATGAGCGCCCTGGGTGGACTGCACGGCGCCAAGGCCGGCGGACCTTCCGGGCCCCCCAGGGAAAGACAGTGTTTTCTTCAGCAGTCCCCGTGCAGGCCCAGATGGGCACGAAGGAGGGACTCCGACGAGCGGACCAGGGGCGACAATCAAGCCACGACAGCGTCCCTCAGACCGCCGAGAGAGCCCCCACCGGGTGCCCCTCCTCTGGCCTTGCCGGGAGACCGGACCCTTGGCCCAGTGTGTCGGGGTTGGTACCACCCCACCCGCTCCTGCCTCCCGGCTCCGGAGCCACCCTCTTTGACTCCCGTGGCTCAGGCCTCCCTCTGGTGGAGAAGTAACAAGCAGCAAAGCGCAGAGGAAAACACAAACGGCTGGGAACGGAGAAGCACACAGATGCGGTGATTCCACTGCACGTGGACACCAGTCGCGCGCGATGCCGCCCCGGCTCCCCGCTCGCCACACCCATTCTCCCTGAAACCGCTCTGCTCCCTTCGCTGTCTGCACACCTTGCACGTCAGCGCAGACGTCAAGCTGTCCTCGGCCCACAGCCCACGAGCCACAGAGCCCACAGGCCCCCAGCTTCCTCTGAGCGTTCACAGAGTCGCCTGCGCAGGTGGACACACAGGGACCTACCACGGCCCCCCCAGAACCACCCCTCGTCTTGGAGCTAAGAGAAGGTCACGTATGCGTCTCGGGCCACCCGCACTGGACAGTAAGCCCCTCAGAGCCGGCCTGCCTGGCGCCTGTAAGTCCGACGACTCAGACCCCAGCGTGGACAGCACCTTCACACCGGCCACCTTCCCTGAGCCTGCGCCCGTGTGAGCCCGGGAGGAGGCCTGGCTAACAGCGCGTGAGGCCGGGTCGGGTGCGAGTTCCCGGTTGAGACCCTGCCGCGTCCTCTCCAGCAGCCACCGCGAGGGCGGCACTGCCCGTCTCACGTCCAGAGTCCCCGAGAGGGACTGCAGCCCCGTCGCCGAGACCTCGGTTGCTGAGCAAACCACACAACGTGGGCCTTGGGCCTCAGACATTCCCTCCGGTTTGTGCCCTCGCGGCGTGTCCTGCAGCCGACACCCCGACGGGAGGGCTGTGTGGACACCTGTCCCCACCGAGCTGTGCCCAGAGCAGAGCAAACGCACGCCAGCCCGTTGTTCTGACCCCCCCGCCCCCCAGGCACGCACTTTCCCGAGAGTCCAAAACGACGGGCGTCCCCAGGCAGGACCTGGACAGCTGTGTTTATGAGGCCGATGCCCATGCCCACCCGTCAGGGACCCCTCCAGCAGGGGACCCTCGCCCTCATTCTCGGCTCCACGGAGCTGCACTCGGCCATTTACCCTGACAGCTCATTCAGGAGCCGTGGGGACAGCGCCCCGGACGCAGAAGAGCATTTGTTTGTCAGCAGCCATGTCTTTTCAAGCAGGAGAAGGTCTTTCTCCTCAGGAGCTTTCGGGACATAACCTCACACTCTGAAGACACCCTTTGCTTCTGGGGTGATCTCAGTGCTAGATCAGGGGGCCCCAGGTGTGGGGTCTTGGCCATACAGCCAGGAGCCAAGACTTGGGGTGATGAGTCCACCACTTCCTCCTGGCTGATCTCGGTCAAAGATCCAGCTGGGACGGTCTTAGTCCCCTCACCCCTGAGAGGAGGAGGACGGGGCCTGGGGGCAGGACGGCAGTGGCAGGTGGACGGCAAGGGGAGCCGTGCCCAGCATGTTTGTCATGAACGGGGATGAATGATGCTGGAACCGCCTCCACATCCTGGCCGTCATTCTCTGATCAGGGGTGATCAGAAGGGACGTGGTCACCACAGCGACGCCTGTAATTCATATGGGAACCCTCCCCGGAGTGGTCCTAGGACAGCGAGGGTGCTGGGGGCTCGCTCTGAGCCTTCAGAGCACATTCAGGGCAGGTCACTGCGAGTCCACCGTGCCGGGGAGGGAAGGGGACGAGGGCGTGGGCGCTGCCTCCCTCGCCGGCCCCAGCAGGCCGTGCTATGGCCGTGGGCTGGCGCTCCCGCAGCGGTCCCCCCCACCCCGGAGCTCGCTCCCCGGGGACCCCGGACGGATTCCACGTCTCCCTCCCTCACGCCCCACGCGGGCGCCTTCTCTGCCCGAGTCCCGAGAAGTCAGCAAGTTTCTGTGTTGACCCCGCTCGTCAGGCAGCCAGCTCGGGGGGAGGTCACCCTCGTCCCTTTTCCTCGCAGATACCGTCCTGCCACCGAGTCGCGCAACCTCCGGCTGCCCGGCCCCTTGCGGGAATGCAGGCCCGGCTTCTAAGGGCCGATCTTCCTGACAGCAACAGACACACACTCCCCGGACCTGTCAGGACAGGCTCACGTGGGAACAGGGACCCGGCCGAAGACACGGACACCACGTCGTCCGAGTCAGACCCGCCGCCGCCACCGCCGCCGCGATGGAAGGTGGCCTCCGAGGGGCCCTGACTTCGGACGCGCGACTCGCCGGCACCGCCCCGCGGCCGGCACGGAGCGGCTGGGAAGGGCCGGGCACTCACAGCGGTAGGTCATCTCGAAGCTGTCGCTGATGTTCACAATGTCAATCTGTGGCAGCAGCTTCGGCGGCTCCGTGAGCTGGGACAGCGCGAAGCGGAAAGCGGCATGTTCCTGCGACTGCTGGTTTGGAAACAGCCCCCCTGAGGAGACAGAGCTTAGCGTGAGGTCACGGCCACCCGCCGGCCGCCCCACGCCCTTCCTCCTGCCCGCCTCGCGCCTGCTCCCGGGAGGCCGGACACGCGCCGCCGGACGCCGAGCCGCAGCCTCTGCAGAGGGGAGGCCGGGGCCCAGGGCCGCGACACCGCCTCTGCGCCCACGCGTGCGAGCACGCGGCCCAGGCCTCCTGCGCCTGCTCCAGCCGTCGCGGCGCCTGCGTCCTGCATGACCGCCAGGCTCCGCTTCTCCTGGGGCCGTCGGCGCTGCCCAGAGAGCCTGGCTCGGGGCCTCCGGGTGGCCGCAGCCCCCAGCTGTGCGCCTCGAGGTGAGGCGTCTGCTCTGCGACCTGGCACGTCCCCCCTGCCGGCGACGCTTCTGTCCCCCTCAGACGTGCCATCCGCCAGCCCCGGAAACTCCCGCTCCGCTCCGGTGTCTTGCTCCTGCTGTCTCCACCCGTGGTCCCTGCTCCCCGGGAATGACTCGTTACATAAGGACGCCATTGTGCGTGTGCACGGTGCAACCTTGGGCTTCCAAGATGTGGGGGCTCCAGAGCGTCAAAAGGAACGTTCTGTGTTCCGGCAGACACGCCTGCGGGGCTCTGTCTCCAAGAAACGAGCCCCCGCCGCTCGCCGCTCACCAGGCCCTGCCGCGGGCACGTCAGTGAGAACAGGCGCACGTCTGCGAATCACAACAAGCCGTCCCCAGACAAACTGTCACACACGTTTACACAGAAGTTGGTCTCCGACCCAGGGGAGCCCCTGATCCGGGCAACGCGCCTCTCCCTGGTGGGGTGGGGACCCCTTTGTGTGCGAGAGCCCCCGAGGGGACCGCAGACCCCTGCTGGGGCCGGGCCGGGAGAGCCAGGGGCTGGCGTGCGGGCACAGCTTCGGAATGCGTCCTGCCGGCCCCGATCCAATCTGCTCTTGGAAAACAAAGGCGGTGTGTTTCTCAGCTGGACGCACACGCGGGGGGAGCTGGGGAGCGAACTCTCCCAGCTGCACCCTGACTCCGCGCTCACGCTCGGCCCTCCCACACATGTGCCCGCGGCCACACGCACAGATGCCCTTGAAGCAGCGAGTCTGTCGGGCCAGCCACCCGTCCGAGCAGGGGCCCGGGGTCCGCGAGGAGGCTCCCGAGCAGGTGCCGGAGGAGGGCTGACTCACACGCGCACACGCCTCCATTTTAGAGGAAAACAAGGACCTCCGAAGCCGGGCGCCCCTCCCGCCGAGGACCGCACCCCAGGCGCCCCCTCCAGAGCGAGGGCCGGGCTGCCACGGCACAGGGCCTGGCGGTCCGGTCTGCAGGCAGGAAGTTTTGCTGTGCGGGAGGCTGTCACACGCAGATATCCTCCCAGCACCTAACAGGTGTCAGGAGACAAAGCAAGTTGCTCCTGGCTTTCCTGGCTCCGCTCAGGCCCGACGCGCCGCGGGCAGCATGGCCTCCACAGCCAGGCACACAGGTGACACCGCCGGAGCGGGTGCCGAGGGGCTGCGTCCCCGTCGGGAGAGGACCCGGCAGCCGCACGCAGGCAGCTCCTGGTGTCAGGCACACGGCCCCAGACGCCAGTGCACGGCGGGGGCTCGGTGTGGCCCCCTTTCCCTGGGCTGTTGGAGGAGCTGTGATCCCACTACTGCACAGCATACCCACCCGGGGAAGAGGCAAGGGTCCTCCCAGAAGGGGGAGCAGGGACGGACAGGCAGGCATGGGGGGCAGAGGACGGTGTGGGCGGGGGCTCGCCAGTGGGAGCAGGGGCAGGGACGCCAGTGTGTGCCGTGCGTGTGACAGGCCAGGGGATCTCAAGGAGGGGCGATGCAGAGCCCAGAGCCAGGCGTGGAAGTTCCCGCCGCCGCCGGGGAGCGGGGAGCGGACCCCAGCCAGCATGGCAGCCGCGGAGAGGCAGGAGAGGCCCCGGCTGGAGGCTCCACGCACACAGCCCCTTCTCCTTCCCTGGAGGGTCCCTGCCTCCCCCGCTGGCTGGGAAGGGCGCTCAGCCCCGGCCCCTGCACAGGCAGGATTCAGAGGCAGGAGCCACCAGCCAGCCGCCGCGTTAACTCCTTCAGCGCCCACCACCTTCCTCCCACAGCCGCGGCTGCTCTGCTCTGGCAAAGCAGGTCCTCCATTCCACACTCGCGCTCGCGCTGCCCCAGGTGTGTGGACCTGTGTGGGGGCGCCGCGCCCCGGCCCAGAAGCCCCATGCCCACGCCAGCTGGCTCCCTCACCGCCGGGATCCCTGCCGCGGCCCCTGCCCCCACCGCCCCGTCCTCACTCACCGATCTGGATGTTGTTGGGGAAATTGGCCCCGACCACGGCGCCTAGGAAACCGCTGCAGAAGAAGGCGAGGATGCACTGCATATTCCCTTTTGCATTGGCGGAGACGGAGCCCAGGTCCTGTCATAGATCTGGTGTCCCCTCGTCCCCTGGGCACTGCCGCTCCTCGCCGCTCGCTCGCTCCTCCTCGGCTGGTCCTGCCTGCCTCCTCCCTCCTTCCAGCGCTGTCTGTCTCCCTGGGAATCCAGCACTTAAACTGCAGCATCAACATGGACTGACGGTGCAGGGAGAGGCGGCCTCATGCTCGCTCTCCCCTCCTCTCCCTCCTCTGTCTCCCCCCTCGCCCGCCCGCCGCTGCTGCCTGCTCGCTCACACTCACACAGGCTGCGAGCTCTCTGCTCAGACAGCTCCGCCCCACAGCTGCCTCCTCTCCCGGGGCGCCCGCCGCCCCTCCTGCGTGTCGTGTCCGTGGGAGGGGGCGGCGTCGCCCTGGAGCTCAGTCCCGAAGGCACCGCCCGGCAGCGCCCCCGCCCTGGCCCCAGCCCCCCGCCGGCCGCGGCTCCTGGGAAGCGGTCCCCAGAAGCCCACGGGTGGCGGGGGTCCCCAAGCGGTCCTGGCCCTGCTGGCTGGCTGCCGATCTAGGTCAGCCCTCGAGGCGCCCGCGCGGCGCTGGGAGGGAGCTGTCCACACGCCACTGGCCCTGTTCTTCCTGCACCCGCTCCTGGGGAGAGACCCTGCACATCCTCCTAGGACCGGGGGCAGGCACAGTGCCTGCGTGTGGGAGAGGGACAGGACGGCAGAAGGGGCGTCGGCTGCCCTGCCCGCCTGCCTCTGCAGGGTCGGTGGTCTCGGCCAAACCCGGCCTGGGCCTGGCTCCTCGGCTCCGCCGCACAGTGTGTGGGTGAGAGGAGCCTGGGAGCCAACACGGGCATCTGTGGGGAGCGCGGAGCTGTGCGCCCTCCTGGCATCTGCAGGCGCCTGCTGTCCGGGGGCCGCGTCCCCACGCCGTCCCCCCGTGCGCCTCCACAGTCCACACACGGCCCTCGGCCCTGCAGCCACGGGCACTGACTATCTCCAAAGCAGCTTGACAGGACGTGTGCCCTCTCCCTGGGCACACGCTCTCCTGTAGATGGAGACCGGGCTGGCGGGGGCCCGAAAGGGGCCATCGCGAAGAGTCGCCCTCAGCACCCACCGCCTTCGGTCCGTCCCGCTTCCCTGCGGCCGGGTGACGGGGCGTGACCGGGCACAAGGCCAACTGTGGAGGCCCAGGGGAGGGGTGTCCCCTCCGCTGGACCCCCTTTGGCTTGGCCACTTGCCCGGTCATGCCACTTTCTGCTGGGTGGGGGCCCACACCCTCCCGGGACAGTCACAGGTGGGGGTGTCAGGCTCCAGTGCGCCCGGCGGAGCCGCCCCTGAGCACTGGGGTCTGGCTGTGCGCTCAGGGACCTGGTCAGCTCAGGCACCTGTGTTCCTTTCCCGACGGGCTACCACAAAATCTGTGCAGGCGCTCCGGCCCTAGTTATGGACAAGGAAATGGAGGCCCCATCACCTGTCCAGGTGTCCCCTCTAAAGGGACAGCCCTGGGCTGGGTCCCGGGCGCTGCGGGCTGGGAGGACATCTGGAGGCCCTGGGGGGGCGGAGGGGAGGGCAAGGCAGGGCCGCTTGGCCTCGACAGTAAGAGCAGGGAGGTAGGGCTCCCGCCTTTCAATTTCCCCATCTGCATCTAGTCCTTTTCTGTTCGGAGTGGCACCTGGGGATCTTCTGCGTTCTCTGCCTTTGCCCGGTAATCACCACAATTAGTCTGTCTCTGTGAGCACCACCCCTCCGGAACCTTCCAGAGGACGCTCTCCAGGCCCCTTCCAGGAGGGTCTCATTAGCGAAATCTCAACACCCACCTGTAATAGGTAGTATTTGCTTTGTTCACTTTGCTTGGGGGAGGAGACTTAAAGGGGCCGAATGGCCTTTTCCTGGGCCTTAGGAATCCCACAGGGCACCCCGGCCTGGGGCTCCAGGGCAGGTGACGCCAGTGACCAGACCGACACCCAGGCTGGTGGTGAAACAAGACAAAGACGTGAAGAAATGTTTCCTCGCTGCTGCTCCAGCCTGTCAGTCTGGTCACCGTGGTCGGTGGCCCCTGCGTTGAGCACGCGGCTGCCCGCTCACATCGGAGCGTCACGCGCACACATTCTGGCGTGGGTCTCTAGGTCACACTATACTTAGGTTCGAATGTGTATCCCATTTCTCTTCCAAATTCCCTGCAAACGCTGAAGGGGAGCCCACACTGTCCACCTCAGGGGATGAGCGTGGGCCGAGGACGCGGGACCCGGCCTCTGCTGCCGAAAGCCAGTGTGACTGGTGCAGGCGGAGCCCAGGGCAGAGAGGAGACACCTGTGCTGTCCGGGGCGGCTGGCGTCCAGGTGGCGTGTGGGGAGGGGCAGAGGCCAGGGGACATGGAGCCAAGGGAAGTGACGTGGGGGGCTGGACACAGGGCTGGACAGGAGGTGGATGCGGGGCTGAAAGTGGGCTGGACAGAGGCTGGATGTGCCATGGATGCAGGGCTAGATGCGGGATGGACATGGAGCTGGACGCAGGGCTGGGCGCCGGACAGGATGCAGGATGGAGATGGCAGATGCGGATGGACACGGGGTTGGATGCAGGGCCAGCCCTGAGCTTGGCTGCAGGCTGGATGGGCTGGGGAGGGGACACGAAGCTTGTAGGAAGCGGAATGTGACGGGACTCCTGGCCGGTGACAAGCGCCGCGGTCATTTCTGATGTAGAGTCTCTGAGCAGGAGCTGTGGGAAACAGGACGCAGGCACTGAGGACGGGGATTCCCTTGTGTCCTCGCCCTGAGTCCCCTAAATAACCGGGTCTGATGTCACCTTTCCTTGGTTCACAGGCTGCCTGCCTGTCAGCTCCCAGTCGGTTTCCCAGCCCCGAAATTCGTCTTGGGGGCCGGACGCTCTGGTCCGTGGAGGCCGGGGGCCCCGCCGTGCAGGTGGTGTCTCCTGCCAGACGACACGAGACCCGCCGCACCACGGAGGGTCTCCTTACAGAGCGGGCGCGCTGTCCCCGGGGTGTGGCCGACCCGATGGGGGAGGCGGGCAGAGGCGGTCCGAGCCCCCAGAGGCCCCTGCAGCAGCCGCGCTGCGGCGAGCGAAGCCCCGTCTTGCTCGCACAGGACTGGCTGGAACACGCCCGTCATCTCATCTGAGGCGGGAGCCACACGTCTTCGTCCAAGACCATCACACTTGACGACGGCGCCCTCGTTCCTTGCAGCCCGAGGGCTTTGTGCCCAGCGGGGGCCTCCTACGGATGCCGGCTTGTCCAGGGCGCCGTCCTGGGTCCAGCTCTGCGCTGGCGCCCAGGTGCCGGCCCCCGGGAGCTCCCTCACCGGAGTCCAAGGTCCAAGATCGCCTGCTGGGGTCGACACCGCACACCCAGGAGACGGTTTGGACCAGGGTTTCAAAGGCAGATGCCTCCGGGGTCACGAGGGACGTGGATGACGCAGCGGAGGGGGCGGGCAGGGGAGAGGACCGGGGCCCCCTCGGAGGGCGGCCTCAGGGCTCTCGGGAGAGGCGGCCCAGCCTGGGAGCCTTGTCTGTCGGGCAGGTCCGTGTGTGCACTGCACGTGGTGCGAGTGCGCGGTGCGTGTGGTGCGTGCGTGTGTGAGTGTGAGTATATGTGAGTGTGCGCACGTGTGTGTGTCTGTATATCTGTGTGGGTGTTGAACTATGTAGTATGTGAGCGTGTGTGTGAATGTGAGCGTGTGTGTGAGTATGAGCGTGAGCGTGTGTGTGTCTGTGTCTGAATATATGTGGGTGTTGAACTGTAGTATCCATGTAAGTGTGTGCATGTGTGAGCGTGGGTGTGAGCGTGTGTATGAGTGTGAGCATGTGTGTGTGAGTGTGAGCATCTGAGTGTGAGCGTCTGAGTGTGTGAGAGCGTGTGTGGGTGTGAGCGTGTGCAGGCACCGGCATGGCCCGTCTTGTCCGGTGACAGGTTCTGCTGGTCTGGTCGGGTGGAGCCCGGCACAGCGTCCTCCCCCTGGCCCTCGGGTCCTGCCTCCTGTCCCCTGAAGGGAGATCTTCGTCAAGGTGCAGGAGCAATGGCGGCGCAGGCGGCCTGTGTCCTCTGAGCCCGCTGGGCTGAGTCTCGTCCACTCGGGGTCGGGACAGCCTGGGAAGTCCCTCCTGGCCACATGCTGGTTTCAAGACCCGCGCCCCCTCCCTGTCGTCAACACCCCCACGCTGTGCGGGCCCCCAGCCTCCGCGCGGCCGGGCATTACGGCTTTGTTGACGGGGCTGATTTCCTTTAGAGGACGGGCAGCAGGCGTGCAGGCCAGCAGGCAGGGAGAGGCGGGAGAAGCTCTTTATTTAGTTGCTCACTTTGGTGGTCCTGCGGCCCTGAGACAGCAACCCGGGTCCTGGGATGATGTGGACTCTGCCCGCCCGGAGGGACGATCAACTGTCACTCCCCACCTGCCTCTTCTCGGGCGGGGAGCGTCCCTTTGAAGGGGACCCTTTGTGACCCTCTGCCAGGGGGCAGCCAGCTGCGCTCCAGCTCGAATGGCTGAGGCTCCGCCTGCTTCCCTGAGTGTCTGTCACCAGGGGTGTGACTTGGCACTGGACAGGCCGCCGGCAGCAGGCACCTCCCTCCAGAAAGCTGAAGGGCTCTTTCCCAGGACAGGTGGCCAGGAGGGGCCCGGGCCCTGTCCTCGCCCTTGGCACCCGTGCTGCGGCGCTGCGCCCTGATGGCGGGGAGGCTCCGGGTCCATCCAGCAGGGGCGGACAAGCCTGGACTTCGCTTCGAGGAATGAGCGTGCCTGAAGAGGACAGGCCCTGTGTCTCTGCCCCCCTCGGTGGCCCTCTCCAGGGCTTCCCAGAGCCCCCTCCGCCTATGACCACGGGGAGATTTTAACCTGTGTCCAGGAGACAAGATATGACGATTCTAAGTGACGGTCATCGTCTGGCGTTCCTGGTGGAGCTTGCCTGACCTCCAGCTCCGCCGAAGTTCTGGGTGAGACCGGCCAGGCGGCAGAGGGCTGGGGCGGGCGTGTGTGCGGGGAGAGAAGCAGGTCGACGTCAGAGAGGAAGGGAAGTCTGGGCCCCCGGCCGGCCAGGCTGGTCAGGGACTTGAGTGGGAGCTTGTCTGCATGGACGAGGGCGTGAGAGCTGGCACGGGCTCGCTGAGGGGTCAGGGCCGCAGATAAAAGCCGCAGCCAGGGACCCAGCCTCTGGGGCGGGTGAGGCCCTGGGGCCGGCTCCTCAGGCCTCTGCTCACAGCCTCCCCTCCCTCCGCCCTCCCCAAGGGCGTTCCCTTGTCCTCGTCCGGTGCCCCACCTGCTGGCCCGCGCCCGACACTCCTGCGCCAGTGCCCTCTGTCCAGGTCCTGCCCAACCAGGAGCCACATGGCCGCCTGGACACAGGCCTCCGGGACGTGCTGGGCCAGAGCCCGGAGGGCCGGGCGGGGGCCTGCACCCCGGAGTCTCCACGCCGGGCCTTCACGGGGCTGGAGCCTCACGGCGTCTCTCGGGCCAGCACTGAGCTGCCACTTGGTGAGAACAGGACACCTCTGGTCTGTTTTTCTACGGAGAAGAGAAACGCGGTGGGGGCAGGTGGGGGTGTCGTGCCGGCACGGGGAGGTGCCGGGGCCCCTGCGGGGACAGCGGGGTCTTGAGTTCTAAGCGGAAATGGGCCACAGAGCTGCCCTCGTCCCTCCAGTCTGGCGCACGGAGCGACCCTTGCGGGCTGCTAACCAGAGGCCCCGGCGCGGCGGGAAGGGCGGGCAGTGGGCTGGAGGCTCGGCTTTGCTGGAGCAGGGCCGTCGTCGGCAGCATGGGGCTGACCGCAGGTCTCAAGTGGCTCTGCGGGAACGACTAACACATCTGACGGGGAAAACAGGGATTCAGTGGAGCCTGGAGCCTCCCGGCCTTCCCATCCCCGCGTCTGAGTCTCAGCGCCTCCTGAGGCTTCTGAAGGACATGACCAGGCCACCGGCTCAGTCGAAGCTCTCAGCAAGGTCAGCAGCTCTGGAGTCCGTGGACCCAGTGCTGGTCGCGGTCCCAGCCCAGGACGGCAGCCTGTGGGACCCTGTCCCTGGCGTGTGGTGGGCGAGGCTTCGGGCAGGGGCTCTCCGGGTGGACCGCAGGGGTGAGTGGTGCTGTCCCTTGCCCAGGACATGCAGCGAGGCCGGGAGACAGCCTGCGGGGCGGCGCCCTCAGGCAAAGGGCGGGCTCGGTGGCCGGCCAAGGCCAGTGCCCACCAGGAACATGCGCCCACGTCCACAGTGGACGCATGCCGGCGGGACAGGCGCAAGGCGAGTGGTCATCCAGGCTGGGCTGCGGGAGGGAGGCGTGGAGTCGGCAGGGAGAGGCCCAGCATGGGGGCGTCGGAGAGGGAGCGGCAGACGGTTCAAAGGCGTTTCGTGTTGGTGCCGCGTCTGGCGCTCTCCCCTCCGCCCCGGCCCCCGTTTAGTTCCTGTGCAAACGCACCCCGTTCTGCACCCCGGGGTGCGGTGACGCCCCCCTTCCCTCATGCGCTGTCGTGTCTTCGCCTGCAGGTCTAATCGGCGCCGTGGGCTTCCATTCGGGCCGCGCAGAAGCCTCGCTCAGCAGCCCCGTGAGGGAGCCGTGGGTGCTCCGCGCACGTTCACGGGGAGACACTGACCCGGGGCGACGCCGCGCTGGCTGCGATCCTTTCTAACCCACACGCGGTAGAACTACTTCCTGATGGACTTTCATGGACAGGAGGGAGCTGCGGTGCTGGGCTTTGGAGGGCGCCCTCGTGAGGTCAGCGAAAGCGGGCAGAACACGCCCCCGTGCCACCGGACGAGCTGGGCGCCAGCGAGGGGACACGCGCGGCGGTGTGGGTGGCGCGTACCTGCCGGGGACCTGGAGGACGTGAGTCACCGGCATCCGAGGGAGCGATCGGACCAGCCCGGGCTGGGCGCCTCCCGTGGGGGCGGCGAGTCAGGCCCTGTGGCGTGACCAAGGCTCCACGGGACGGAGTGGGAAGGCGCAGAACCTGCAGACTCACCGTTGGCCGCCGGGGATGCTTTCGGGCGGGAACAAGGATGCTCAGGAAGCCAGGGCACGATTCCAGGAGTCAGCGCGTCCCGAGCTTGTGTTGTCATGGAAACGCAGAGGGCTGCGAGACGGGCGGGCGGGGCGCTGGGGGCCGGGATGGCCCTGCCGCCGCCCGAGGGGGGGCCTGGCCTCCAGCTCTGCTCACCGAGGACACGCGCGTCAGGGCACAGTGTGGCCTTGGGAGGACGCAGCGTCCCCGCCTCCCAGGGGCGCACGCTTGGTGCCTAAAAGTGAAGGAAAGCACATCACGTGGCCAGTGGTCCCGGGCTAGAAGCTGACGGGTCTGACGCGTTTGACGGGGTCGCGGCAGGAAGGCTTCTGCTCATGGAGAGTCGGGACGCCCTCTGCTCGGAGACGGGCACCGTGCGCGCCGGCGCCTGTGCGTCCAGCTCTCTCTGCGGAGCGGAGACCCCTCGGGACGTCCCGTGAGGGGAGCCGGCCTCTCCCGCGTCTGTCCGATGGCTCCATGGGGCGAGGGAGCGGGGAGCCCACCCTGTGTGCCCACGTGAGCCGTGCCAAAGGCGGAAGGCGGGGACGCGTCCAAGGGGAGACTCGGCCGACATACCCGGAAGATGGGACTCTCTTCAGGGCAGAGGACCCGTTTCTTCAACAAATAAACTGCCAGGAAAGGCTGAACCTGGAATCTAAAACCTGTACGTCAGCCGAGACTCAGCAGCCCTGCCAGCCAGGTGCTGTGCTCGTGTGTGACGGGACAGCGGCTGCCTTCCATCCACAATGAAAGAGTGGAGTTACGTGGGGGTTTGCACCCCGAAAGGGCAGCGACTGAGGAAGGCTGTGTGGGTGTCCCTCATGGTGACCGGTGTGGCTGCTCTGCTGGGAGACACGGTGATGCCGGGGCCTCCAGCGGCGGGGACGCCGCGTGGAGACAAATCGTGCTTGTGCCGCTGGCTCTGTCACGGGTGGGGGCCGTCGGTGCGGAGCCTCCTGCCTCGGAGAGGGGACCCTCGGGGACGGAGAGCAGGGAGCACCGGGGCTGGCGCGGGCAGCAGGTGGGGGACTGGGCAGCGCAGGGGCGCACGTGCCCTTCGGCAGCTCTCGGGCGCCTCCGTGGGCAGCAGCAGGGCCGATGATGCTCGGTGGGCCCAGCGGGGGGCCCGCAGCGCTGGGCGGCACGGGGACCCCGGCAGCAGCAGGGACGCGGCCCCAGGCCCTCGCTTCAGCAAAGCGGAGGTGAGAAAGCAGCCGCTTTCCACCTACGCGTAGCTCCCTTTACCCTGACGGCGTGTCCTCTCCCTGCGGCCTCGGCGTTTCGCTGGCACCGAGCAGCTGGTGCCGCGTGTCTGCTCCGCGGTCGGGGTGTCGCTGCAGCTGGCTGACCCTGTGAGCGGCGGAGCGAAGCCAGGCCTGGCCGGCTCATGCCCGGGACAGAGGCCGCTGGCCCTCCCGCGTCCCTCCCTTGGGGCGTGAGGGCGCCTGTTGGGGAAGCGGAGACTCAGCAGTCGCCGCCTCCTGGAACTTCGTCTCACGGGACGGACGATGTTGTGACTTCTGCGCTGGAGCAGGTTTCATGCCGATTTCAGCGACGCAGAAGCCGGGAGCCTGAGTGGCAGCGAGCGGGTGCCGGGGCGGGAGAGCGCTCTCGGCAGAGGGGACGGGCTCGCCCGGGAGAGGAACAGCGGACGCGGCCCGGGCAGGGCGGATGAGGGAGCAAGTCACGGGGCCTTCACAGTGGTGGCTCCGAGACTCGGGACGGCAGTCCTCACTGTCCCTCTGACCGGCTTGGCCCAGGGCGCGGGGCAGGGGCTGCTGGGCCTCATGGCTGGAGGCCGAGGACCCAGTCTCCTTTCTGACGCTTCCTCGGTCAGCTCCTGTACGGAGACCAGTCACCGGGCGCAGAGCAACCAGGGGCCCAGACCTGCCCAGGCAGCGTCCAGCGCAGCCTAAGGAACAGACACGGGATGGCGCCCGGACGAGCGTCCACTGTGACGACCGAAGGCCAACGGCAGTGGGGTCCCGGGGCAGACGCAGCACGGAGCTGTCACTGCAGCCGTGACCCGTCACGGCACTCGGGAGCGAGTGGACAGGGCTCACCCGTCCCGTCCACCCTGCCCACCCTGAGGGGGTCTGCAGAGAGGAAAGGCAACACGAGGACACCAGTGCCCACAAAAGACAGGGCCTGGGCCCCGACACCCAGGCTGCTGCCCTGCTCTGAGGGGCTCCCGCCCCTTCGCGCCCCACCCGCTCCCGGGACACCCCTCCCCAGGATCCGCAGGCACCATGGGTGCCCATCGCGGTCTGGCTTCCGCCTGGCGAGTCAGTGGCCGGGAGCAAAGGGAAGGAGAGCGGAGCCTGCCTGGGCGGCACTTCTGCTCCGAGGAGGCGGCACCACGGAGACCAGAGGGAGACGGCAGTGTCGTTGGCGGAGCCAGAAGGGCGCACCCCCGGGGCAGCGGGGCCCTTCCGCCCAGCAGGGACCTCAGGGCATTGGGCACATGGGCGCGGAGGCCAGAGGGGCGCCCGCGGGCCTGGGAGCAGCGAGGAAGCGAGTGTGCCGACCCGCGGGGAGCAGAGCTGCTGGGGAGCGCGGAGCGGAGGGGCACGTCAGGTTTTCATTTTAATCCCAAGGAGAAGCGGGGAGGAGAGGCCTCCGAGTAAGGTCAGCCAGACGCCTGGGGCAGGACTCGGGGAAGGCAGCTTGGGGCCAGGGCCCAGCGCGGAAGCGGCGGCCGCTGTCGGGCCAGGGCACTGGGTCTCAGACGGCGCGGAGCACAGGGCGGGAGGCACCGGATTCCGGGCGTCTCCGGAGGAAGAGCAAACCGTGTTTGCACAAAGGCTGCAGCGGGTGATGAGAGGGGCCCGGAGTGGCCAGCAGGAGCGGAGGGAGGGAATCACCACAGGATGGTCCACACGGAACACAGGCTCACCTGTGGACACGCTTAATTAAAGTGTCCGTGTGACAGTGAGACGTCACGTGGGCGGGCCCTGGGGGTCCCAGGCTGGGGGACGCCCTGGCTGCATCTGCATGGTGTGTGAAGTCCGGAGGCCGGACGGGGCTGACGGGCGTGGGCGCACGAGAGACGCAGCTCAGGCAGGCGCCCTGGACCCTCGGCCTCCCCGACGAGCGGCTGACCCACCACAGAGGAGCAAAGCCTCCAGGGGGAGCCGGCCGGAGAGGACGGAAACAGGCGACCGGAGAGCTGGGGAGGCAGAGGGCGCCGTCTCCAGCGCCTGGCGGGAGAAGTAGGATGAGGGTGGAAGACGCCCTGGGATTTGCACTTAGAGGCTCACCTTCGTGAGGCCGGTGCTTGCAAAGTGCTGAGAAGAAAAGGGAAACGAAGAAGGCGGGAGACGGCAGACAGCGAGCGCCCTGAGCCGGGCTGCGGCTTTCAGGCACCACTGCCCGGAGGGGGACGGGCCGGGGGAGCTCGTCTGTGTCCCCGGACCCCCCAAAGGGCAGCGGCGCGGGGACGGAGGCCTGCGGGGGCGGCCCGTGTGGGGAGAGGGTCGTCATGTTCTTTGTCAAACTCTTGAATTTTGTCAAGTGGGCGCGAGGTCGGAAGCTGTGAGCAGAGACGGAGGCATCGGGCTTGGGAAGACAGGAGACCGTGAAGTCAGTCATTATCGAGGCCAGTGGGGAGGCGGACCGGACGGAGCCCGGCTGCCGGGCACACGAGGACCTTCGTACGGGCACCGCGAGAGACGGCGGTGGTCTGTCCCGGGCGTCCGGTGGCGAGCTCTGCCCAATGGGGAGGGGACTGTCACCGTCGGGAGCCTGTGCAGAGGGGCTGTCATTTGGGGTCAGGGCCCGGCGGAGGGGCGTAAGGCTCGTGGAGGGAGAGGCTCAGGCTCGGCGCTGGGGTTTCCGCTGCGAGGCGGGCAGCGGCCAGGGCGGGGAGGAGGGCGGGGTGACCGCACGCAGTCGGGCCCGAGACGGTGGACGACGCGGGCGGGCGCGGCCGCGATCCCGCGGGGAGGGGCGTGGGGGGGCCGGACGCCGACCCGGGAGTCACAGGCCCCCCCGCCCCAGAAGCATCTTTGTCGGGGTCACGGCCGACGCGCAGCTGCTGGCCGAGAGCAGGTTCCCCGGTTTTTCTAGAGACGTGGAGACTACGCAGACTGACAGACACTGAGATGCGTGTAAACGGACTCGGTGCAGACGCTACGCAGGCCGGCGTCCGGCCGCCACGCGGCCCCCGGCTCTCAGGGAAGACGGCGCGAGTGCCTGCGGCCACCGACCACAGGAGGCGCGAAGCCACGTCGTCGCGTGGCCGTCGGCTCTGTGAGCCGCTCGCGGTGGCCGGGGGGCATCAGCTGTGTGTCCAGGCGATGAGCGGTCATCGCTGCTTCTGTGCTGTTGGCTTAAAGGTGTCGCAAGAGCTTGTTTTGGATACGGGGAAACCTGTGCATCTTCTTACCTTCTGTCTAGCTGTGTAGTATCTAAATACCAGCTACTAGGTATTTATCATCATCTGTTTCTCTCCATCATCCTTCCATCCATTTGTCCATCCACCCAGTCAGCCATTCATCATGCAGCTATCACTATTCATCCATCTACTGATCTATTATCTTTCCATCATTTATTATCTATCATCTATCAATCACCTGTCTATCTACCCATCCATCCATCCGTCCACCCATCCATCCATCCATTCAGCCATTCATCGTCCATCTATCTATTGATCTATTATCTTTCCATCATTTATTATCAATCATCTATCAATCGCCTGTCTACCCATCCATCCACCTCACATTCCCATCTGTCACCCATCTTCACACCCTACTTGTTCACTTTTGCACGTGACAGAGAGACGCGTGTCTCTTGCCATGGCTGACGAAGTCTGGAGCGCGTGGGTCTTGGAACGAAACACCAGTCAGGTTTGGTTTGCCGACCTCACTCCGGGCCGTGCTGAGCTGGAGGAGGTGCCCGAGGAGGTGCTGGCAGAGAGGGTTGTCTCCTGTCCCCACCGTTACTGGCGCCCGGAGCCCCGGCCGTGCGTGGACAGAGAAGGCAGCCACACAGGACTGAGCCAGCCTGGCCAGCATGCAGGACACGGAGATGATGGGAGCACCGAGGAGCCCTCAGCGGGGACGGGAGGGGCAAGGCGGGAGAGGGTGGTGTCACTCCGGGGCAGCTGTAATGAGAGGGGCCTGGGGCCGCCATGGCCGCACGTTTCCTTCCTGCCATCAGTTCGGAGCTCACATGCCGACCGAGTCAGGGCAGCGGGAAGCAGAGCCGACAGTCCGGCCTCGTGGGATCAACAGCTCAGCAGAAAAGGCTGCTAAATAATTAATTTGCAGCTGCAGAGTGTTACGGGCGTAGGAAGCTAACCCAGATTCGCCTGGGAAACCGGCCGCACGTGTGGCGAGTCCACCTCAGGCCTGGGGGACAGCGGCCAGAGGCCGCAGGTGATGGGATGGCCTGAGGGCGTGGCCGGGGGGGGCGGGTGCAGGGCGCCCCGGAGGCTGCGGGGCTGCAGTCTGACCTGGATCCTACAGGCAGCCGGACGCAGAAGGCCTGCTCCCGGAGAGCTGTGGGCTCACGTTTCCACGTCCTAGACCCCTCGCAGGCGGGTCGGGACTGGACCGGAGCAGCGGAGGAGCAAGGAGGCCTCTCCCATCACAGGAAGGAAGGTGAGAAGGGGCGGGAAGGACGCGCCCGTTGCGAAGGAACTTTGAACGTGCTCATGATGGATGGGGCAGGGGCCACGGGAGTTGGGGCGACTCCGGAGCCGGAACCAGCACGGGAGCGGGACTCGGCGCCCTGGCTGATGAGGGGAGGTGCAGAGTTGCTGGGAAAGCCCTGCGGTGTCCAGGACACGTCTCTCCACGGCGCGCGTCTGTCTGGCTGCGTCCGTCGTCTATTGCTTCTCTCTGGTGCTTGACGCTCTGAGTCGCCTCTGCCCCACCTCCCTCCACTGAGTCTAGGGGCCGAGCCCTTCGCCGTGTCCAGTCCCCCATGGCCTCCTGGCCTGCAGTGGGAGTGCCTGCCCGGCGGGCTCTCGGGCGAGCACGGGAGGTGTTTCCAACACGAGTGCTCCCTCCCCTGATCTGACGGACTGGCCCGAGGCAGGTATGGGGAAATGCGTTCGCTCGGGAGGGCACTGCCCGTCCGTCCGTCTCAATCAGCTGGAAGTGCCGGGAGCCAGGCCCGGCCCAGGTTGGAGGGACACACTGGTCTCTGTTAAGGCCTTGGGGGCAGATGAGAGCAGCTGGCCGGGTGGCCGCATCTGTCCTCGTCTGGGCTCCAGCTACTGGACGTCCCTTACGGAAGCCGAGCACCCTGCTGGCCTGCAGGTGACCGCGTGAGAGTCTTCACCCAGGGCTGCGGTTCTTGCTGAGAGAGACGCGCACCCTGCTCTCTGCTCTCCTCCCCCACGACCGACCTCTGGATGGTCAGCTGGAGCTCAGAGACGTGCGAACCTGCCTGAGAGCGGAGTTGCTCTGGGAGCGCCCGGTGCCGGTGCAGCTGGGCCGACCAGGTAACCAGCCGCCTGGCGCACGTGAGCGGCGACTGGGGGTGCGACCCCCTTTCTGCTCGCCTGTCGGGCCTCCAGAGTCGCCTCGGACAGTCTGTCCACATCGCCTCTCCCTTTCGGCCGGTGCCGGGGCCGCGCTGCAGAGGGTCCTCTCAGATTCCGCCCGGGTCAGACACCGCTCTGGCTCTGAGGGCGGCTGGCTGTCCCCGTCCTACAGAGAGCCGGGCCACCCCGGGGTGGCGGGTGAGCCTCCAATGCGACGGCCGAATGTTCCCACGCTCGCAGCAAACGTGCAGTCAAGGTGCCCGGTGGACAGGCCCCCCCGGGGACACCCGTTTCTCTGTCTCCCTGGCTCCGTGGCCTTCGGGACTCAGGATGTCACGTCCTGCTGCTGCCGTGTGCCCAGACTGCAGACGGGCCGGACTCCACGCCTCGGACGGCGTCACCGACTCACCAACGGCCAGTGACTGTCCTCGTCAGCTGTGGCTCAGGGAGAAACAGCGTCTAATGGAGGCTAAGTTGTGCCTTTGGTCAAATAAGTCCAAGAAGGTCTTCACCGTCCTGGAAGCACCAAGCGTCTTCTCGGAGCCAATGTGCTGTGAAGACGAGGGCCTTCCCACGGGTTCACTGAAGGACTTGCACGTGCGGACGTGGTCCTGTCCGGGCGTCATCCTGGGGGCAGGGTCAGCAGCAGGGAGCCAGCGCCTCCGCTCACAACACACATGCCAGCTGGGCACCGTGGGGCCCGGAGCCCGACTCAGCGGCCGGAGGCCGGCCCTCCGCTGGCCCGTGCGTGCGGGGGAGGAGGACGTGCCCTGCTTCCAGCCACGGCTTCCTTTCATCCTCCTCCTCCTTTCTCTCTGTTCTGCGGTCAGAAATGAAAATGCAAAGCTCCGTGAATAATAGCTCTCCCAGGCTTAAAAAACAGAGGGGAGGAGGAGCCAGGATTTGCAGATCCTTCAGAGACATAAATAATTTCTGACTGCTGGTAGGACGTCAGGGCCTCCGGGCTCTGGCTGTGGCCTGGAGGCCGCGGTCCCAGCCCCAGGGTGGGCGGCGTGCGGGCTGGACGGAACCGTGAGCCTCCCGCAGATTTATGCAGAAACACACGTCGTTCCAGCTTCCTACGGCCACCTGTGTGCTGTGATTATGAAATGTCACCGTGGAAACAGTTCAATATTCCCTTAAAAATACAAAAGCTGCAGAAAAGAAAGCACCCCATGTCCCAGCTCCCAGAAGCCCCGGCCCTCGCAGCAGCAGGAGGCCGACTGTGTCTGGGGGGCGTGGGGGCCGTGCCCTGAAAGCACCTCCCTGCACGGCCGCCGGTGGGTCCCTTCGCAGCAGGCGGACAACACAGCCCACAAGCGCCCGTGACCTCCATGGAGCGTGTTTCACGGGGGTCGGGGTGCCGCTGACACCCACCCAGCCTCTAACATGCAGACGCAGATGTCCTGTCCACCAGCACCCGGCTCCTCTCCTCCTCAGCGAGGCCCCGTGGTTTTGAGTGTGGCGGTGTGCCTGGTCCTTCAGTCATTGCCAGCCTCCCCCAGAAATAAGTTTGACATGGTCGAGTCATGGGTGGACGTGAAAGGAACTGGACCTCCCGGCAGCTGTGCCCTTTTGCTCTTTTTTCTCCCTCCTTCCAGCTGTCTGGAACAGTCACCAAATGGCCGGAGCTTCTGCAGCCATGGAGGACCACGAAGCACACTCAGGGTGATCAGCCATGCGGCGAAGGTGATCGGGCTCCTGAGCCCCCCACGACTGCAGGCTCACCTCTCCACCTCTCTGACACAAGAAGACCACCAACTCCTGGCTCATTCCAAGATTTCTATGTGGGGTCTCTGTCCCTGTAACTCAAAAAGAACCCCTCAAGGCTGTTCTGCAATTTCATCAACAGGACACGTCACCAAGTCGTCAGAGAAGAACCCAACTCCAGGGGTGGAGGCGACCAGACTGTTCCCGCTGCCTTAGTCTTGAAGCTGGAACAACGAAAGCTGGTTACGTATTCACTTGTAACGATCTTCAAGCGAGGGGGCACTTCCTATCAGGGAACGAAAGGGAGCCGGTCCTTCCCTACCGAGAACTTGGCGGAACTCAGAGCAGCAGTGAGGGCACGGGGACCCCCGGCCGGGCGCGGCTGGACAGAGGGGTGGCCTGGGCACTTAGGGAAGTAGCTTATTGAACAAACGCTGCAGGAGGCAGGTGATGGTAGGAGATGCTTCTAAAGAAACGCGCCCAGAACCCGGCCTCCAGGGAGGGGACAGAGGACAGATGGGCGCAGCGGGGCGCACAGGGGAGGTCAAGGCCCGGGGAGGCGGGGGGCCCGGCTTGGGATTCCATGAAACGTACCCACACTCTTCCTCTTCCTCTCAGCCCTGCCTGCCCCCGGCTGCCCCCCGCTGCCCCCCGCTGCCCCCCGCTGCCCAGAAGGCTCTCGATGGCATCCGCGCACTGGAAAGACCGGGAAGCCGTCTACTGCAGGGAGGAGCGAGCCCGCCCTGGCCGGCCGGGCCAGCTGACCACTGCTGTCTGTCCCCGGCGGTCCTGGGAGCCGTCCCAGCACTGGGCGCCACAGACCTGCCTGGGAGGAGCCCGGGGTCCAGAGCTGGTGCTTTAAGGGGAGGGCTGAGCAGACGGGCGGCGGGGCGGGGTCTGCGGGGTCGGAGGTCGAGGGAGGAGCCACTAACCTGAGGCTCAGCGGCAGGGGCAGCCTGGGGGTTCTTCCTGCGTGGCCTGCACCCAAGGGCCCCAGGCTGCTTGCCCTCAGGCTGCACTGGCCCGGCCTCCTGGCTGCGGTGGCCCCCTGAGCCCCAGGAAAGATGAGGAAGGACGGCCGGCGACTTCCCCTGTGAAGGCAAGTGCACTGAAAGTGGATGGGATCGAGTCCGTGGACTCGCTAAGGCTCCTGCAGACCCCGCGGTTTCATCACTTTCCCCCAGGGCCTTCCTTAACCGTCGCAGGGACAGGAGGCTGTGCGGCCCGAAGGCAGAGAATCCCGGGCCGGGGAGTAGGGCAGCGCTCCTGCGTCATTGAGCGCGGAGGCCGCGAGGGGTGGTCTGGGAGGTCGCCCTCACCTGGCGCCTGCCTGCGTGTGCGTGAGGCAGCTCACTCCCGAAGGGCCGCCTGCCTCCCGGGCTGGCCTGCGAGCTGCCGTGGGCCCCGCCGCCGCGCGTCAGCACAAACCCAGCCTCCTCTGCCCGACGCCGAGGGCCTCAGGGGACAGAGGCCGACCCAGGGCGCACGGCCTGCCCTGAGCGGGACTCGTGCCCGAGCAGAGGAGCAGGCCCTGCCGAGGTAGCCGCTTCTGTTTCGAACCCAGTGTCCACTCTGCAGCAGGGCCATGACCATCTGTCCGCCAGACTCGCAGTGAGGCTGAGGCGGGGGCTGCGCGCCCTGAGTGGGTGTCCATGCACCCTCACCCCTCGGGCCCAGCGGAAAGGGCCCATCCTTTCCACTGGACGGGCGTCCTGTGCTCTCCACCCGCCATGGCCGCTCGGCCTCATTCGCGTCGCACAGAGGAGAGGCCCTAACGAGCCCGAGTCAAACAGGTCTGTGTCCCCTGAGAATCTGGCAACCTGGCGGCTCCTGCCAAGTCCAGGGCTGACGCGGTTGAAGGTGTTTTCCCGTTTCCGCCGTGCTGGCCCCTCACAGGCCCAGCTGCTTTCCGTGTGCGGGGTAACGAGACCTGGCTCCCAGCGCGTCCGCGGCGCCAGGGCAGGGGTGCCGGGGACGGGGTGCCGGGGTCACCATCCATTTCCATGCACGCTGGGTGCGAGCACAGGGTCGCCCGCTGGGGCTCTGGGAGGAGGGCCGCCACGTGGGTCTGCCGGTGGCCCTGCCGGTGGCCCGTCTGCCTCAGGACGGGCGGGGCGGTCGGGGGGACAGTGTTTGTACTGTCCCTGCTTGCAGCTCAGGCCTCCCGCAGGGACTTGCCTGCAGGACTGAGACTCTGAGCTCTTTGTGTGAATGTTGCTGCCTCTTTAAAATGAAAAGCCAGCAGCTCACAAGACACAGATTTTCAAGGGCTCTTGTGTGGAAGTCGAGTTTGATTTGGAGCACGTGTTGGGCCTGCTGCTCCCGCCCCCTCTCCCAGCCCCGCCCTGAGCAAACCCGCCTCCTGAGGACGTGGAGCGGGCGCTGGTGCTGCAGCGGGAGGACAGTCGCTTTCCTGAGCCGACACAGCCCTTCACTGGGATGCTGTCCCGCGGGAGGGAACCGAGACCCCTCGCCCCGTGGCACAGGCCACGTGCAGGGTGCTGGCACCCGCTGGCCCTGCGGGCGGAACCAGCTTGGCGCAGGTGGGCCGGAGGCGCGGTCTGTGTCCTGTGGTGCCTGGATGGTCCTGCTGCCCTTGGGAAGCTGGCGACTCCGCCCGGAAATGCGTCCCGCTGCTGCGGGGGAATTAGCAGCAGCCCTGAGTCTGGCTTCTCCCCGTCTCCCTCCTCCCCTCCTGTTTCCCCTCCTGTCCGCAGCGCCGCCTCCTCCTCTCTTCTCTCATCTGTCCCCATCTCTGAGAGCTTCCCCTCGTCCCCTCCCCTTCATCTCTCTTTTTTTCTCCTCCCTTTCCTAATCCCTCCTTCCCTCGTCCCTCTCCTCTCTGTGTCTCTCTCATCGTTTGCTGCCCTGTGACGTGACATAGAATCTCGAAAAAAGAAACCAGGACAGATGTTAAGGCCTTATCGCTGACCCATGGCCTGCCGCCCGATACCTGTCCTCCATGCAGCCCGGGCCGGACCCCTTGCTGCGGCCCAGGCCCTGGCTCCCGGGGTCTGAGCGGAGACGCCTGGGCAGATGCTGTGGGTCCCACGCAGGGTGGGTCCTGCAAGTGTCCGCTGTCCTCCCTCGGAGCCGCAAATGGAGACTGAACAAAAGCCCCGGGCCCCGTCAGGGACCCTGCAGCTCCTAGCGCAGCTGTTGCCGGCAGCGGATTGACAGACCGAGTTCGCGTGGGCGGCCGCGCCCAGGCCACCACCAGACCAGTGCTCTTCCCCGTGTGGGCCCGGCGGGGCGGCCTCGGCCCGCTGCCAGCGTCTGAGAGCCGCTGTCGGGCCCAGTCTGCTCCTTCGTTCTCTCAGCCCACCTATGCGTGCGAGCTTCGGTATTTCCGTCTCCTCTTCTGGCCTGTTCGTCGGCGTCTCGGCGTCCACTGCTCCTGCCCCCAGCTGCTCAGAATGAGACCCTGGTCCCACCTGTGTTGCCGGAAGCTGCAGGACAGCCGTGCACCGTCCAGGGACATCCCCTTCGTCCGCTGGTTTGACGCTGGGCATTTGGGTTGTTTCCGATTCTTGGCCATTACAAACGATGCTGCAGGGATGGGCTCTGTCTGCGTCTTCCAACTGCTCGTTCTGCTGTGGCCGATAAACACCCAGCAGGGAGATGGTGGGATCAGGGGGTTTCCCTTCTTCTTTTTTTGAGGACAGGTGCAGGCTAGAATGACAGTGAGTAGGCAGACAGAAGAGCGAGGAAGGGGCACTTCTGTTTTATATCTGTTGAGTCATTCACACATTGGCTGCTCCTCTGGACCCAGGACAGACACGCAGGTCCTTGGGGTGGGTATGGACTGCGCTCTCCCAGAGGCAGCAGACCTAACCGCTCCTCCACCAGGGCGCCAGCAGTTGGGGCTCGGGAAGCAGGTGTGAGTGTGGGGTGCAGAGCCTGCAGAGCCTGCAGAGCCAGGCCCCCCACCTCACCCGCTCTCCTCAGGGCCCATTTCCAGGCGGCAGGGCCCCCCCGGGTGCCCAGGTGCCAGCAGCCTGAGGTGGACAGTGCAGCCCACCAAGCTGGACGGCTGCCCTGCGGACTGCGTGGTCACACGGTTTCTTTAAAACAGGCCCCAGCTGCAGCTTTTTGGAAGGGATAAGTGCTTTACAGGGGCAGTGGGCCCTGTGGGTTCTGGGTTCTGGGTTCTGGGTCTGCAGAGGCTGCAGGCTGGCCCAGCTCCTCAGGCACCGACGCCGTCCTGCTGCGTCCACGGCCGGTGCTGGTGGCCGCCCGTGAGCCCACGGGTCTCGTCCCGCGTGCTGCGTTCCCATCCTCTCTGCTGGGGTGGGAGCCCCGTGGACTGGCGGCGAGTTCCTTTCCGCATCAAGCCTCTTCTTCCGTCTGCGGGGCCCCTTCGTTCACCCAGCAGTTTCAACACGCGTGAGTCCCTTCTGAGTGTCAGCCGCCGGCTGAGGGGGAGGCAGGCGCTGGTGACGTGGGCTCGTGTCCCACCATCCTGTCCCCGTCAGCTAGGCCGTGCTGGACGCTGCCCGGCAGGCCCTCACCCCGCCCCACACAGGTTAGAAATGGGCATGTGCCCCATCTCTGGGGGGTGAGGCTCAGAGCCCCCCGACAGCTGCTTGTGGGGACACGGGACCCTCATCCCGTGGTTAGTCCTCAGCGGGTCTGACTGTCCAGAGTCCTTTCCTCTGTCCCTGGAAACCCACTGCAGACCCCTTCAGAGAGCATGGCCTCCGCAGCGTACGACCGTGGTGATTCTCAGCCCCCCGGGGACAGTCAGCTGCCCCGCTTGGCTGAACCGTTTCCCCGAGGCCAGAACAAAGTGACACAGGGAAGGAGGCACGTCTTCAGACTGGCCGTGGGAAGGCGGAGTCGGATCCCGAGCTGCAGCGGGCGCAGGAGCCGCCTCCCGGGGACCCCACGTCGGGAAGGGAGGGGCCCAGGCCGCCGTCTGCACGACCTCTGCGGGGACCACTCTCGGCCGTGGGAAGAGCCCTTCTGTCATGTCCTCTCTGAGGAGGGGCTGTCACTCAGCAGCTGCTGTCCAGCCTCCGGGCGCCATGTCATGCTACCCCCGGCGAGCGCTGACCATGTCACCGACCTCGTGTGCAGGGGACCCCTGGACCTGGCTTCCGAGTCTGTGTCTGGTGAGTCAAGTCCTGGAAGGGCCCACGTGATGGTGCCCGGTCACAGACGGGGACGGAGGTCAGGTGACGGGTCCCCGAGTGCCGGGAGGGGCTGCAGGAGCTGGCTCCTCCCTCACGGCTGCCAGCAGCGGACTCGGCCCAGGCCTAGGGTGGCAGAGTTGGAACCGAGCTGTTGTGGCTGCTAGAGCCAGTCCCCCTCTCTCCAGCACGACACGACACCTTTCACCTGCGTCCCCCAGGTCACCGGCCTCGCCCAGGGGAAGGGAGGGGATGGCAGCACCTTCAGATCCCAGCGAGCAGGGTGTGCCCAGCCTCCTGGGGTCCCGCGGCCGGCGAGGGGCTCCCCCAGTGAGAGCGCGGCGCACAGACAGCCCGTGTTCTCGTCCCGGCGCCTTCGCGGCAGAGGGGGCTGTGCAGATGCCACCAGGCTGAGTGACCACGAGTGGCCAGTCTCGCACCGGTGCGCAGGGTGGAGGCTCCTGGACACTGGAGAGATGGGGCCGTGTCTCCCGAGGCCGCCAACATCCCGGCGTCCACGCGTGAACCCGTCTCAGACGCCGCTGCGCTCCGCCACCGTCCGGGGCGCCGGTCAGAGAGACGGCGTGAGGCGGCCGGGCACCCCGTGCGGGTCAGCGGTGGTGCACGAGTGCGGGCAGACCCGGGAGGTCTCCATGTCCCCTGCACCCGCGTCCGCAGCTCTTCCCTGACCGGCGCTGGCTCTGTCTGCTGAGCGCGAGGTCTCCCCCGAGACCCGCTCGTGGTTTCTCCCAGCCGCACGGGTGGACGGGCGGGTCCCGGAGGGCCAGAGCGGCCTGTTTGTGCCTCCTCCTCTCCCTTGACCCTTCGCCCTTCTCCACCCCTCGCATGGCGGCCCTCCCTGCATCCCTCCCTGCATCCCTCCCTGCATCCCTCCCTGCATCCCTCCCTGCATCCCTCCCTGCATCCCTCCCTGCATCGCTCAGACCGTCCCTCTGACTCGTCAGTGTCTGTGGCCCCTGCTGGACCCCTGCTGGCGGGGAGGTGATGGGTTTGCAGGGTACGGGAGCCGTCCAGGCTCCTTCCCGGGTGTCCCAGGCGCCTTGTCCCCACCGCCTGCACACGCCTGAGTCACCCCGAGAGGGGCAAGCTCTGCCTCTCGCCTCCATCTGCATTTACACGAGGGATGCGCTCTGTGCAGGCCTCCGCGCTCCCAGGACATCGCGTCTGTCCCGCCTGTGGGCGCGGCCCGCCGACAGGCTCCTGCGACTGCCCAGGGCTGGGTCAGCACGGACTCGAATGCCCCTGCCCTCAGCTGGCACCATGCACAGCTGTCAACCCGCATCCCGCACTGGACTCGTCCTTTTAGGACCTGACATCACAAACGAATACCTGTGAGTCAGTCACCGTTAAGGGGTCGGTGTCCACTTCAGTCCACTTCACCCCTTACTGTGCCCTCGACCTCTCAGCCCACAGGTGCAAGCAGGGGGTCCGTTTCAAAGAGCCCCCGTCCCGTGACTGACTGTGCTTTGCGGGTTATTCTTAACTGAGCCTTAATCGGAAGAGATCTGAGCAGATTCAGGCTTCGGCAAACCGAAGCTGCGAGTCACGAAGTGCGTGCCTGGCTTTGCCGCCCGCGGAGGCCGTGCCCATGAGGCCGTGCCCTTGAGCGCCCTCCCATGAGGCCTCATCGCTGCGGCTCGGGAACTCGGATGTGTTTGCGGCCCAGCAGAGCCCTCCAAGCTCGCGGCCGAAAGTGCTTGAGTTGCCTGCGTCCAGCCTGATGCGATCCGGGAGCTTCCGCTGCCGATGACTGACGCAAACCCCAGGGAAAGGAGCCTCGCCTCGGGTTCTCGCGCCTGCGAGCCGGGCCTGCCCGTGGTCAGACGTCTGCGGGCCGGCCGCCGCGTCCCCTGGACTTGGTTATCACTGTTCCTCAAACCACGCCTGCTCGGGGCTTGGGGCTTGGGGAGGGCCGCTCAGCGAGAGAAGGGCGGTGTCTACTGCCCTTTGCCCCTGGGGGCCGCGTCTTCTCCGAGCTCCTGGAAGGAACGAGGGACGGGGCAGGCGGGCGGTCAAGGGCGGGTTCAGGTGATGGGCAGATGAGGTGCGTCTGGTCTGGTCGTGTCCTGAGAGACACAGCGTCGCCCAGACCAATGCAGCGTCACCTGCGGGGCTGCTGGGGCCGCCGGGCCGGCCTCGCGTGTCCCTGCTGCAGACGATCGCGGCGTCGGAACCAGCGGCTCTGGAGGCCGCCATGTCGGAGCACAGGTCCCGGTGCAGGCGTTTAAGCTTCTTTTTCCATTAATACAGCATCTGGGGCACATTTTCCTATGTTTATGCCAATTTTTATGTGTTTCTGCCACACAGTCGGAAGCCAGGATCATAAAAAAGAAGGAAAACGGCACAAAAGATAAAAGTAAATAAGCACATTCGGCTTTTACACTCCCAGGAGCCCCGAGTCCGTCCAGTTTATGAGTCTGAGGGAAAAACACACAGTGACAGCGCGCCGCCGGCCAGGCGCGCGGGGCGGGACCAGGGGCCCCTCCGAGGCTGCGCCGCCAGGGCCTGGGGGCGGCGCCGCGGCCGCTTGGGGCGCCTCTGTCGGCGGGCGGGGTCCTCAGGCCGCCGGGGGCCTGCGCGCGTCCTTCACGCCTGCAGGCGGGGCGTGTGGACCGGGGAGCCCGGCCCACCCTCCGCCTCACCGGCTCTTCCCTCAGGCGCCGGGGCTCCAGAGCGGGGGGTCCGCAGACACGGAGCGGTGACACCCACGTCTAG
Organism: Solenodon paradoxus; assembly: GCA_004363575.1. NCBI lineage: Eukaryota > Metazoa > Chordata > Mammalia > Eulipotyphla > Solenodontidae > Solenodon > Solenodon paradoxus. Next base: position 29,186 of record RJWH01008322.1, read on the forward strand.
AGAGACGCTGACGCGGCAGGTCCGTGTCGAGGCGGCGGAGACGCCGCGAGTTCATGGCGCCGTGTCTCAGCAGGAGGTGGCAGCTGTCTTCCTCCCGCACGCGCGTCCCAGTCCCCCCGTCGCTCAGACACCGCAGCGGTCAGGCTCTGCGGTGACGCCGTCCACGCCTGAACCGCACGTCCAGGCCGACACTCTGGCCCGAGTCCCGGAGCAGAGTCACTTCGTCTCGCCTGTCGCTGCGCGGAGGGACGACCTCGTGCCTGCGGCCTCACGGTGCGGCGCGTGGCTTCTTGAAAATAACTGCGTTTGGGCCTTGAAGGAAGGGGAAGCTCTAAACATCAGGTTTAAACCCAAGTTCACGCGCAGCCACGCGGCCCGTCTCCCCGTCACGTCTGTGTGTCCCTCTGTGACGCGGCTCTCCAGCTCCGCCCGTGTCCATCTCCCCGCGCCCCGAGGAGCAGGTGACTTTGGGCCAGAGGTGAGGAGCCAAGGCGGTGCCGGTTCCAGCCGGGTCTCTCCTTCGAGCTCCTTCCTGGCACCTCTGCCTCCCCTGACGGAATGACAGCTCGGCCCCGGAGGCCGTCCCGTGACCCGGGGCCGACGCAGCTCGGCGTCCAGGCCTCCGAGACCCCGGGCGGACCACACCGACCACCGGCCGGCCGAGCCTGGGTCTGCAGGACCCCAGGAGCCGGGACTGTGGGCAGGGCGAGGGGGTCGTGTGCCTCAGGGGCCTCGGGTCAGCGGTCAGCAGCCGCAGCCTCGGACCCGTGTGCACGGCGCTGGCGCCCAGAGCACGGAACCGGACGTGATTCCAGCCACCAGGCTCTGGTTGAAGCGATGTCTCACGTTTAGGAGCTGAGAACATGAGGTTTTGTAGCAGAAAAAAAGTCAACTCAGCTCTATGAAAGTGCACATAAAAGAAAATAAGGAGCCATTTATTATAATTCGTGAGAAAGCAAAAGTAAATGTCTGTGTGCAAACACCGTAAATTAGAGGGGCAGGAAAAGGCGCGGAGAGGTTTACAGCAGATGATGTTAATGATGAAGACTTTCAGCTGTAAAGAGCTCGGCCATCTGTCAGGAAGCGCCGAGCCGCAAACCGCACGGCGACGGACAGCGTCCCTCCTGACAGCCGCTGGATTTGCTCCCGGCCTCCTCTGATCTGCTCCGTCCGTCCCGCTGCCCCCAGCCTCCTGGCGGAGGGTCATGCAGCCCAGCCCACAGCCCGCGCCCCGGGGCACCCCATGCCCCAGCCCCCAGCCCCCAGCGCCACTCCCTCCGCTGCACCGTCACCCAGGGCCGAGCTGAGCCGTTTCGTGGGGCAGCAGAGCCCTGGCGTCTGGACGACACCGGACAGCAGGTCGGCGCTCAGCAGCTCCTGAGCACCAGCCGCCCTGACGGAGGTCGTGAGAACAGCCCCCTAAAACCTCACGAAAGGAAAGCCGACGACGAAGACGCCGGTGAAGGCGGCGTCCTCGCAACTGCGCGGTGGGCCTGCGGCTGGAAGCGCGCGTCCTGCGATGGAGCCGTGAGGATGCAGCGCGCCAGGCGGGATGAGGAGCCTGCAGGCCAGGGCGGCCAGGGCGGCCGGGCCCCGGCGCCGAGCTGTGTGACTGCCGTCCTCGCCCTCTGCCTGCAAGCGCACTGTGGAGGCTGAAGGGGCCCTGGTGCTGAGACAGAAGCAGTGCGACCCGCACTAGCGCTGCGTTGAGGGTCAGTGGAGCAAACAGCAGGCTCTGCGGCCCGAGATCCTTACTCCAACCCGGGTCCTCACTCTCCACCGCCCGCTCAGGGCCGGTCAGTCCCGGGCCCCCGCCTTCCTCCCAGCCACTTGCATCCTCCTTCCTCTTGGAGAAGCCGAGGTCGCTCCCCTTGCCATTTCAAAGTGTCACTGGGCTGGCCTGTTCTTTGTGACCTAAGGATGGGCATGGCCCTGTCCTTCAGCGTCACCCAGACAGACATCCCCGCACTGTCCTCCGGCTCTGCTCTCTGGGCTCGTCCCTGCGTGCAGCCTCTGCTCTCAGGAGGCGCGAGGACTCTGCTGTCCCGTCGGGGAACCACAGGATCGCTTTCACTCCTCCTGTAGGAGAAGGGTCTCCATTTATCCCCTCCCTTAATCCTGTGTTCGAGCCGCGTGGGCACCTAATTGGACAGATCGGTAGATGTGTGTTGTTTGATTTAAATGCTGGGGCTGGGACAGTGATGACATTCAATATTCTTTCTCTCGATGCCGAAATTATTGAAGGATTGCTTATTGGAAGCTCTGTGGGTTTGGCTCCTCCGTCCTTTATTTATTCCTGTTTCCATGCAGAATAAACCTGTGCCCTCGCAGCCATTTTTAAGCTCACGGGTGATGGTGTTAACTGTGTCAGACGTGGCAGCGCTCAGCTCACAGGCGCTGGCCCTGTCACCGCCGCCCCCTGCTCCTCCTGCTCCTCCTCCTGCTCCTCCTCCTGCTCCTCC